>MNCI01004126.1:491431-602871 GCA_015680685.1 Gnetum montanum | reverse complement strand
CCCCCCCCCCCCATTCTAATCGTTAGGATTCTTAAGTGTTTTTCATATTCCTGTTTTACAATTTTTTTTCATTTTCTCAATTCTTGATACAATTTTTTCTATTTCTTCCAACTTTTTCTATTTTTTGTTCTCATCTTCTTATTATGTAATCTCACTTATGAATAAAATGATCATGTTATCCATTAAGCTGAAGTTCTCTCTATGTTGTCAAGTCATAAGGGACTAATTATTCAAACAATGAGACCACATCATCCATCTAGTCATTCCATTAATAAGAGGTTCTTGCTCTGATCATGATGACACTCTTTTTCATCATGAGACTAAAAATAAATTCATAATCATTATGTCTAGAATAATGAGTGAAGAACCAAGGGGGAATGTAAAGGGTATGACATTAAGAAAATTTGTGGATTCTCTCTAGCCATTTCTATATGTTCTATGTTTCTTTGATTATAATTATATCCTTGTAGATCTAACAAAAAATAGGACTAAGAATCACATAAAAAGGCACTGAATAAATTTCTAAGGCTCACACTAGAAAGACATGTACCCATGCCTAAAGGTTGGCAGCTTCTCAGTACTTCCATGAAAAAAAATAACAAACTGACATTAATAAGCTTCTCCTTTGGAAAAAATGCCAAGTGATGTTACTCCTCACAACTAGATAGTCTTATGGTTTTCAACCACAAGGATGAACTAATACAATGTCACTGAAATGTGGTTTGGACTTGGTCTGAATCTTAGAAAGAAGGGCTTATGGTTATTTAATCATTCATAACACACAAGGATTCATTATGCCTTGAGTACGACACCTCACATCTCAATTTCTATAATCCCTTCTATAGTCCATCTCACCTTACCATCTGTGTGATATTAGCTTATGATTTTGTGTTACATAGAGTTATTATCTTAAATTGGTGGTCTTAACATGTGTGTTTTGTTTCATAGGCATGCATTGCATTCAACGTCTTTAGTGCCTACAAACATTTTTTAAGTGTGGTTACACAAGGGAATCATAGGCTTATGCCTACTTTGGGAAGGACACACTTGTGTAACTTTTGTGACTTGTACTTGTTGGACACAACCACATCATTCTTCACCTTAAATATGCCTAATTGTTAAATATCATAATTTCCATTATCATGTAATCAGTCTATTCCACAACATCAAATTAACATTGTTTTACTTGCATCTTCCAAAGTTTTAAACATCAAAAACTTCACTGTCTACACTTCCAATGGCTAAAACTGATTTTTCACTTACCCCAAAACTATGGACCTAACCTTAAACCTTCCAAAAAATCACAAAGCTTCATTTTCCATGATCAATTATCCCATTTAATGCATATTCTTGGACCCTGATATTGACTACCTGATATCGGGTCTCACAAAACCTATATACATGACCCCCATGATGCCCAAACTTCATTCTCATCATTTGCAACTAGTAGATTTTTTCAAATTTTCTTTCATAACTCAGAGCTCTACATAACCAATTTCTACTTGTGATGTTTATCTCTTTACAGCTCCAATTTTTGGGCCATCTAAACTTGTCTGAACCTAGAGTGTTCAAGTTAGTTGTGGATGGCTACTTGCATGGAAAACTTACATCAATTTTTCAAAATTTGTTATTTCTTGGAGGGTATTACAAAGGTAAGAGTGTTAAAAAATTTAGGAATTATAATGAATAATCAATCATATTAATGCTAGAAACCCTAATGTTTCCAACCAAGGAAGCATAACTGTCACAACAAGTCACATCTAAGGAAAAGGGAATTAACTACAAAGGATGAACATTCTTTATGGTGGAATTTTTTTGATAATTTTTCTAACTCTATAATCATATGAACTTAATGATACTAAGGTAAGCATAAGATATAAACCTTTTAATGCTAAATAACAACACCTTAGTAACATTTTATCTTTGATTGATTGTAGATGGCCCGACAAAGAGGAGCACAAGAAGAACCTTCATAGCAAGCAGGCAAGCACCCACGAGGTGGTGAAGGCCAACAAGGCAAACATATGGAGCATGAGGAGTAGGAAGCCCAATCATTCAACATTCATCAAGAGGCTCCTATCATTAAACAATCTATCCAAGAAGAGGCTACAAAACTACAGGCCCCCACCCAAGGACAACACCTCACATTGTTCCCTGAATTCCTAGAGGCCATTCAAGAAAAATCCATATTGACCATGGTCATCGTGGAGATGAACTTCAACCCATTTGTGGAGTTTTCTCTAAAAGCATTTCAAACACAACTTCAAGTATTTCCTTTGTGGCCTATTCTTTTAGACAATTGAAAGTGGTATCTTGGAGAAACATACCAATTCTAGCATAACGAGGAAGGCACCACTTTCAACATTTGCAAAGTCAATGTTGACTTCTTGCATAAAGTAATCACCAAAGCCCTACATTTTCCAAATGAAGGAGCTAAGTTAGCCCATCCATCTACAAGATCTGACCCTAACATAAGAAAGGTGTGGCTAAGGTAGGCATATAATAAGGATGAAAAAGCATATCATGAATTGACTCTAGAAGATAGAACCTATTTCAAAATAGGGACATATCATCTCTTTCCCACCAAAGAGCTCAACTAAATCTCCACCTATGTAGCCAAGGGAAGTGTTGTCCTAATGGGCAAGTATGCAGCCAACTTTCCCCAACTATATTGTATAGAGATTCAAAGGTGCTTCGAGGAGAAAAGGTAGGGAAGACAACACTTCCATTCCTTGGCCTAATTAGAAAGCTATGAAAATGCACTAGAATCTTGAGGTACATGAATGGCATCCATAGTAAGGCTCAAAATGTTTCCTTCACTGAGCTTTTCAAACCTACAGCTTCAAGGAAAGACCTTTGTGAAGAGAAAGAATGAGAGAAGGAAGTCAAACTAGAAAAAGAAGTAGAATGAGAGCTTGAATAGCACCTTGAAGCACAAGCTCTACCACTGCCATCATAAGACTATAGACCCTTAAAGAGCCATTTGTAGAAAATTACTGAAATGCTCAATTGGGTAAGTAAATAGGAATCAAGCCTCTTCATAGTTTTAGATGAGGTGCAGCCCACCATTTCAATCGATCTAGAAAGAGGGAAAATCTCACTACAATCAAGAGGAGAATCCTAGTAGTTTAGACAAATCTCTAGAAATGTCACATCTTTCTAGGTAATGCTTGAAATAGAATAAGGTGCCAAAGTGGTGGTAATGCAACATTAGGATGCAGTAGGTGAAGCAGAAGTGATTACTAATCACATCAAAGAATCCTTCGACGTGCCTATTGTGTCCCCACTAGATCTGATTGGGACCAAAGATTCACAAATGCTAGCTAAGAATTTAATGATTCTTATGGCACATGAGGATGTGTTATATTGACTACTACAGATAAGGCAAGTGATAATGACATCCCCAGTGATGTCACTATAGCACAATCAGACCTCATAGCCACTAAAGAAAAGCTAGTTATGGCTTAGAGCAAGGCAAAGCATGCAAAAGAAAAAGGATAATGATTACAATAAGAGCTGGCCATCATAAGAGCTAAAAGACGGGATCTTGTCCAATTTATTACACCTAACCAGTGGAGCAATTCAAAATAGAGTAGCTAATCAAGTTGACCAAGGAGAATAACATTGTAAAGTAAGAAAAGGAGAAGGTGGTTTGGAATGCCTCTATTATAGAAGCATAATCATATGCTCATAAAAAGGCACTGACCACCACTAAGGAAGAGAATAAACAGCTCATAGCAAAGAATTTTAGGTTAACCACTGATGAACAAAAAAATAATATTCTGGAAGAAAGCATCCATCAATTAAGGGAACAACTGATGAGGGTCAACTAGGATATCAGCAGATTAGCCAAGGAAAATAGAACCCTGTCAATGGATGAGGTCTGCACCATTCGATAGAAGTCAACAATTGAAATAAGCATGTGGGAAAATGAGGCCAAGAAGGATGAGAAGCTGAAAAAGAACTTTTACAACTAGGTAGGCATGTACAAGCAAATAAACAAGAAGGAAATATAGATGGTCAAACCCCACATTGGCTCCATGATAATACAAGATATTGAGTGGCAACCAATTCTAGATAGCTATGCACTAGTCCATCAAGCAACAGTAAAGAATAAAGACCTACAAATTGAGGATTTGAAGGAATACATGACATTGGCTAACCTCACATATGCCAACCTTGCCATGTTAACAGTATGTTAGCCCAGAAGCAAGCTAGAAAACTAGGTAGAAGCCACCTATACCCTATACGAGAAAGAGTTTGTGAACAAAAAATTTTCTTTTTAGAAACTTCACATAGCAAACTTAGAATTTAAGGTGGTCAAAGCCTACTAACATGGATAGAAAGATGTCACTTTAGACCTGGCCAGGAGACTCACAAATTATCATGAACTCAAAGCAAGGCTAGGGCTTTCAAACAAGAGCGACGATAGTTTGTGGCCTAGTATGTGAAGGCCAACAAAATGTTTCTACAGCTACCATGTCCTTGGGATGTACTAGTGCTAGCACACATTAGTTTAGTAGCCTAGATGGTACAGGATCCACAAATGGAGGAAGAAAATTTGTAGGGGCTCCTTAACCATTACAAATTCTAGAAACCTAGCAATAAAAGGAAGTGACCAATGGAGGAGCCCCCACCTTCGAGAACTACATGACCTTCCCTAGTTTTATGTTTTGTAATTTTGTGTCCTAATTTTGTAAAAACACCACTACAACATGTATAAGTCCATTTTTTTGTTTGTCTAAGTCAATTAATAATTCCATACCTTCCCAACATTTTTTGTAAAGAACTTGTTCCTCATTTTTTTTTAACTCAAGGATGAGTTTTCATTAAGTCATGGGGCTATGATGAGTCATCATTGTGTTTGGATCCCAAGAAATAATGTCAGATATTTGATATCATCTTTTTTGTGCTAGCCTATAAATACAACATTTGGGTGCATGGTTGGGAGATAGTTTTAGTTGTCAATTTTTGATAGTGCTTCTTAGATTTTTGAATTCATGTTCTATTAGTCCCAATGCATGCCTGCAGTGTGATGTTTGTAATTGTATGGCACTCTTATTTGAGTGTGACATACTTGGACACATTACATGATTGAAAATAAAGATTGTGATTACTTCCATCATTACAGCATCCACTTAGATGATTATTTCTTTTAATTGTTAATTGTTTAATTATTTACTATTTTTCTTAATATTTCCATTTATTACTCTTTACTATTCCTATCATTAAGCAGAATGAGTATGTCTAATAATGAGTGTTTAAGTGTAATTACTTGGTAATCTAGTAGTGTATTATTTGGAAAACCTAGTGACATATGCTTGGTAACTCCAACGATGGTCATAGAAAGTCCAAGGTGTTTGCAGATGATTAGAAATGGATATTCATCATACATAGGCTAGTTTAGATTTTACTTCCTACTATTCATTAGCTTAATTAATTATCTATTTATTACCATTAGGAGTAACATAGGATTAGACAACTTCATATACCTCACTTTGACTAAACCATACATGACAAAGCTACCACTAGTCCAAGTGGGAAGATAGTGAACTATGATCGAGACATAATGATTTAGATGCACAACTATTCCCATCCATGGAATTTGAATGGATCATTCATGAACACTTGTGATTTGTATGGTTGGGCATAGGCGTACCTCACCACTCATCATTGGCACCGTTGCTGGGGATGGTGCTAGTTATCTACATTAGTTATATTATACATAATTGCTATAAAGATATTAACAATATATATTTTAGTAAATATTGAATCACACACATCATAAACCAACAACAATGTCTCTTTCATAAGCAATAATGCATTGTATAATGAAAACATTCATTAGAGAACTAACGAGATATATCGTTAAGAAAATTGGAGTAACCAACTTCATGCAAGGGTTTCTTATGTTCATGACCACCCAAACAACACTCAAAGACTACATTCACCTAAGGTAGGTAATCCTAGAGGAGATGAAATAAGTCCTATTCTAGGGGAGGCCTCAAGGCCTAAGACCTCCTTGAACCCTAGAAAAGATAAATCAAGGAACCTTGTGAAACACCATAGAAGCCATGGCAATCCTTTCACTTCCTACTCTTCCTCTTCTCCTTCCACATCTAGTTCTAATGAAGATGTACGTAGGTATGGAGATATAGCTCCACTAACAGTGTGGAATAAAAATAGAAGTTTAACCCACAAAAGTAATCAAAGATATCAACATGAGCATAAATAAAATTATCACTATCAACCGAATAGGAATTTCCCTCACAACCTCTTTAATGATGATGAACCCTTGTTGGCCACTACGAGCATGATGTAGATCATGGAGGAAGTTAATATATCTTGCAAGAATCATAAAAAGAGTCACCTACCTAGGCTTGATATGAATAATATTCCTAAATTTGTAGGAGGCTATGATTCAGATCCACAACATCATTTACAAGCCTTCCATGATGCCTATAAGATTAAGCTCTTTCCTAGGACACTAATCCATAGAGCCAAAGTGTGGTATTAATTGTTGAAACCAAATACAATTTTTTGGTGGTCCACAATGTTGGAACTCTTTAACAAGAAATACCAAACCTATGCATGGATGTCCAACCGAAGGAGATAGATCCAAGGATGGAAGCAAGAACAACACAAAAATTTGGACATGGCCCTAGATAAATATTATTTCCTACTGAATCAATGCCCAAGACATGATTTCTTTAAGGAAAGGAAACTTTTCCACATCATAGGTGAGCGTCATAATAAAATAAGAGAGACCCTTGGGATGTATGCCCCAACTCAATTATACGAACTACAAACCCATCAAATCTGAGAACTAATTGAACATGTGGCAAAAGAAGAATGTGAGATATGTAAATGGGAGAATGTTATCAGTGGGACTCAACTCTTCAAAAGAAGAAGGTCCATATCTATTGTAAGGAGAAAGAAACTGCCCTTGATAAGCTAATCCCGCAATAGACCTTGCCGATACAGAAGTCTATTGATGAACTTGAAGCAAAGTTTAATAGGATGTCCAAATGGATATATGAAAACATTAAAACTCTCATTGAGATGGTCAAGGAGAGGATCATGTAAAACAAGCCAAGTGATCAGGATAAACAAAGGATATAGAACTAAGAAATAGCTAACACTTTTCAGCAAATAGGAAAAATGGCTGAAGAAAGTGAGGCTATAGACTCAACCACAGATGAAGATAATGGATGTGACATCTACATATATGAACATCCAAAGGGCCATGCCCAATCTTGTTACATCTACATGAGTATCGGGAAGGTACATTAAATTTGAAGTTTGTATAGAAGCACATGGCAAAGAGATTTCCTTTTCCTCATGGTAATCATAGATAGCCCCACAACCAATTGTACTATCCTAGGGGGACTTATTACTAGCCTCAACATAGTTCTCAACCAAAGTGGCAAAAACCACAATCGTGGAGGAGACCACTACCAAATCAACCCTATCCTTCCTATCTACCAAAATCATATGGATATTATGTTCAACATCCTATTTCTTGAACTAGTTCTACATCCTCTACTTCAAATTACCATTAGCACTCTCTCAAGTACCATCAACCCATGAGATACCCTAAGGGATCACCACCTTGCACCTCTTACCACCCATCTTACCCTCAATATTCTCATACACCAACTCATTATACGCCACTGCTAGCAACACAGGAAGGTTTAGCATCACAATATCAACAAATGAATGTCACTTGTGCTACAAATGTGCATAGATATGCTAACACTGGTAAGTCTTAACTACCACATTGAAAATGTCTTTTCTCTAGAAAAGGTCGTAGGCTAAAGGAAGCCATCCATGGACCTACCACATCATCCAAACTATCCCAATGCCAATCTAGTGCAGTGCCTCCCGTTTCACAATCATCGTCCTCTAATCTTATGCAAGGGCCACCATCCATCATTCCTCCATTTCCAAACCAAAACAATGAATCTAACAATGTGGGGAGACCAACAAGTCCATGCATACCATATCATAATCAAGGGTGCACTCGTGAGCCAAACATCCATAACATTAACACACCTCATACCCTAATCCACCATACATTTACCATTCATGTGACCAATAATTTGTCTACCTAGCCACCATAACACCAATAGACACCCAGTGGCCTGGGCATGAATGGTTACCAATGTTCTATACATGCATAGATACTATCTATGCACTTATTAATCCTTTTCATTGCAAAATATTTAGTTGTGGGGGTCAACCACACCNCCCCCCCCCCCCCCCCCCCCCCGACTCATTTTAATCTTCAAGATTCTTAAGAGTTTTTCATCTTTCTATTTTGCAATTTTTTTTCATTCTCTCATTTCTTGATACAATTTTTGCTATTTCTTCCAACTTTTTCTATTTTTTATTTTCATATTCTTATTATGTAATCTTTCTTATGAATAAAACAATCATGTTGTCCATTGAGATGAGATTTTCTCTATGTTGTCAAGTCATAAGGGACTGATTATTCAAATAGTGAGACCACGTCATCCATCCAATCATTCCATTAATAAGAGGTTGTTACTCTAATCATAATGGCTTTGTTTTTCACCATGAGACTAAAAATAAATTCATAATCATTGTCTCTAGAGTAATGAGTGAAGAAACAAGGGCGAATGTAAAGCGTATGACATCAACAAAATTTGTGGATTCTCTCTGGCCATTTCTATATGTTCTATCATGTTTCTTTGGTTGTAATTATATGCTTGTAGATCTAATGAAAAATGGGAGTAAGAGTCACATAAAAAGGCACTGAATAAATTTCTAAAGATTCCACTAGAAAGACATGTACCCATGCCTGAAGGTTGGTGGCTTCTTAGTACTTCCATCAAAGAAACAACAAAGTGCCATTAATAAGCTTCTTCCTTTGACAAAATGCCAAGTGATGTTACTCCTTGCAACTTTGCTAGTCTTATGATTTTCAACCACAATGATGAACCAATGCAATGTTACTAAAATATGGTTTGGAATTGGTTTGAATCTCATAAAGAAGGGCTCATGGTTATTTAACCATTCATAACATACAAGGATTCATTATTCCTTGAGTATGACACCTCATGTCCAAATTTATAGAATCCCTTCTATAGTCCATCTCACCTCACTGTCCATGTGATTCTAGCTTCTGATTTCATGTCACATAGAGTTATTATTTTAAATTGGTGGTTTTAACATGTGTGTTTTGTTTCACAAGTATGCGCTACATTCAACCCCTTTAGTGCCTACAAACATTTTTAGGTATGGTTACACAATGGCATCATAGGTTGACACTAGCTATGGGGAGGATCCACTTGTGTAACTTTTGTGACTTGTACTTGTTGGACACAACCACATCATTTTTCACCTTCCATGTGCCTAATTGTTAAATTTTGTAATTCTCCTTATCATGTAATTTGTGTTTTCCATAACATCAAATTAACAACCTTTTTCTTTCATCTCCCAAAGTTTAAAACATCAATAACTCCACTTTCTACATTTCCAGTGCCTAAAATTGATTTTTCACTTACCCCAGAACTATGGATCTAACCTCAAACCTTCCAACCAATCACAGAGCTTCATTTTCCATGGTTAGTTGCCCTATTTAATGCATATTCTTAGAGCAACTGATAAAAGCTAATATTGGCCTTGACATGTTTAAGGTCTTCAATCAAATCATACTCTCCATCACCAATAAAGCCTGGTTTCCTTATCCATTTATTAAAAGACTAATTTGGAGTGCTTTGCTCTACTTGATTGTCTTTACCTTTATTCTTATCTCTTCTATTTGGCTCAAAAGCTTTTCTCTTAGTAGATGGATCTGTAATAACATTTGGGGGTCTAGAAGTAGTTAGTCTTTCTTTTGATCGGAGACTATATCCATTTTCCTCATTGTTATTGTATTCTTTATCTAAAGACATATCTTCTTCAGAACTTGATAGAGAAGAAGTATCACTAGATCCATTGCTAGAAGATTTACTCGCATAGTGAACACTAGATAACTCATCATCAGATTCAATATCAAGAAAGTTAGACATAATAAGATCACTTTCATCTTCATCTTCTACTAACTTAGTGTCTTGNGATTCAAGTTCAACTATTTTTCTAACTGTATAGCTTCACTAAAGTAGTCATTTAGTGTAGTTAAGTTTGGAGTTCTCCTTAACCAAATTGAAATGTTGGGGTTGACAGCCTTAAGATAAGTTTCTTTAAGCATTTCTTCTGATGGTCTATATTGTCTTTGAAAGAGTCCACAAATTCGTTGAAACTTGATGTTAAAATCTCTAATTGACTCTTTAACTCCTTGCTTAGCTTGTACTAGCCCACAATATAGTTATTGTTGATCTAATTGATTACCAAATTGGGCTAAGAAAAGATTCTTCATGTCATCCCAACTTGTAATACTATTACTTGGTAAGTTTGAATACCAAATCTGAGTCATATCCTTTAGATTTGATACAAACAACCTACAAGCTTGATCTTGATGTTGAACATTTGCATGAGCTAAAGCTAACTCAAACATGTGAATATATTCTTCAGCTAAATAAGCTTTTCCAATAATGAAAGGCTCAGGCAAATATTTGTAAACTACTTTAGGAATATCATTATAATTTTGAAATCCTAATGGTGTAACTCTTTGCCAAGGATTTGCCATCCTATTCCTTTGAATAATTGAACTCTTATACTTTCTAGATCTTCTCTTACTAATCGATAAACCAGATATAATGGGTGATCTTCTTGATCTTCTAGTTTTCACTCCACTACTTGTTCCCAATTCAAAATCTTTATTTTCTTCTTCTTCTGATGAAGAATTAGTGTTAGAATCTAGAATAGCTTTTGAAACTTTTAAATTCTCCAAACTATCAATCTTCTTGGTCATGAACTAAAAATAGTATTTAATTTCTTAAGCCTTTATAGTAACAAAGAATTGTTGATCTGCTAAAATTATAAGGCTTATGAACCTCGAGGCTAAATTTTCAGCCCTCCTTCTAGCGCCAAAAGAACTGTTGGCGACCGTTTGGGACACAACCGCCAACAAGTGTCCTCGAATAGGATTTAGGTGCCTGTTGGTCTCTGGCAACACTAAGGCCCAGATACCTCCAAATAAAACTCAGTAGTTAATGTGAGTATGTGTGTGTGCTTTTGTGGCGTGCGGTTGTGAAAAATGAAACGATTGTGTTATGTGTAAACTATAGATGACTTGTCTTAAAGAGATTCAGCCAACTTTGCTAAGTACTATGAGTTGTTGAGAGTTCCTATTTTGTTCAATTGCCCAGTCTACACGGTCCTTATAATTCCTACTTGTAACAAATAAAATTTTGTAAAAACATTGGAGCACAACTCTGTGAATCTACCTCTAATTTTCCCCAGAGAAAGAGATAGTTCCACAAGAAAACTAGAAATAGAGCAAGATTCAATGGAAATAGACAGAAAAGAAAGTAGATTTGTGTGGACCTCAAATATTTAAACAAGGTAAAATGACACAAGTAAACACTTCGCAATAAAGCTATCCCAAATTCAATATCTATGAATTGTTCAAACTTCCAAGGCTCAAATAAGCAATTTCCTCAGGACAATCCTACTATGCTACCAAAAAATTGCTACGTAAACTACCACGTACGAGACTCCATTTTGGTTAGATAATGGATGTCAACAATTGCATTCAACAGAACCTTCAAAAGACTTAACAATTTCTGATTGAAATACCACGGAGATTCACTTTAGAGATAAAAAGAAGCTATTCTGGTCCCATCAAAATACCAAAGATTTTTTGAACTCTCTTGACTATTGAATCATTCAACGGCATGACTACAAGAAGAGGCTCTCCTACAATAATCCCAATAGCAGTTCTTCTACATTTCACAATAATAAAATTTACTACTAAAATGCTCTTAAGGCTTTTAAACACAAGCGCTTCTATGGCAAAATTTTAATAGAAATTTTCTATTGGGCAACAAGAACAATAAGAGCAATCTAAAAATCCCAAAATTACTTGCCAAGGATGATACTATTTAAACCACTAGCTAGACAATCTAAACAAAATAAACATAAAACATAACTCACAGGACTATGACAAAGAGGCTGAAATCTTTACTCTAGCAAGCCATCTTACAAGTAATTGTTCACACTTTCTTCTTTACAAAATTCTCTTCTCCCAAGACGCAAAGTGTGTCTCCAAGTGAGAGCCCAAGTGCTAGCTAGTAGCCTTCCCAAAAGTGTGATGGATCAAGTGTCTTTTCCAAAAATGTGATCCTCCCTTATGTTCTTCCTCCTTGACCCTTGAAGCCTTTTTATAGGTACGTTACAAAATATCTTGGGTGGTTATAACCACCATAGAGATAAAAAAGTTGTGGGTGACAAGTGTCCCATTCAGTTGCCAAGTGCCTTCATTTAGTTTCCAAGTGTTCACCATGGAGAGAAACAAGTTGCAGTTGACAAGTGGCCTTTGTGGAGATAAAGAGGTTGTAGTTGACAAGTGTCCCATGCAATTGACAAGTGGCCCATTTAGTTGACAAGTGGCCATTGTGGAGATAAAAAAGTTGTAGTTGACAAGTGGCCTTTGTATAAAAGCTATGGTGGCCAAGTGTCCTATTGGATAACTATCCAATATAACTCCTTAGCATATACAAATTTTTAAATCAACATTAATCCTTACTTGGTACACAACCAAGGGCTGTCAAACTTACATCAGCAATTAAATAATTTATATCAAAACCCAAAGTTAATTAAAATAAATGGGGTATTCTGCAATTAGAGCCTCGATGTAGTTGTGAATGTGGTGCGGTGAGCGTGGAAGTTACTGTTGATGTTAACACGCAGCAGGCGTGCCTGATGGTGACAGAGAGTCTTTCGGCCCTATGATAGACCTAGAGCGACCAACTTCAAGCAAGTCTAGAACCTTAGGCTGAAGCAGCAACTTTGGCAGCTGAGTATTGATTCCTCTTCTTCGTATTTTGGAATAGGCTTGCGCATTTCTCTGCAATGCAACCATCACTTGGTTGGTCCAATCGCTGCCCACGTAGAAGACTGGAACACGTCTTTGAGACACAAAAATAATGTAGCACTAGTGAGATTGATGTATGTTAGACTTTGATTCATCAAAGAAAACTCGGTTGGAATCGAACCCATGTATCCATTATCAGATAAATCAAGTTTCTGCAGAGATCTCATGCCAACTGGAGGAGGAATTCTTTTTCTTAGAAAGTTATCTGAAAAACTCAAGTTTATTCATGATGACAAATTCCCAATGGTGGCCGGTAAAGTACCATTGATAAAATTTCAGGACAGCAGAAGGTATTGGAAAGTCTGCCCTAGCTTCCCCAAACCTAGGAGGCACAACCCCTATGAGATGATTATCGTACATCTCAAAATTTACAAATTTTGAGCAATTTGACACTTCTTTCAGCACAGAAATCTCTTGGTTTGGACCCTCCCTTTCGCTTTGAAGCATAATTTTGCCAAGATCCAAGAATTCCAGTTTTTCTAACTGTATCGTGGAGTTTCATCACTGTAATCCCTACTCCGGGAATGGAGAACCAGTAGGAATCCAAATCATCCAGCTGACGAATCAAGAATCTACCATAAATAAGCAACGTAACATGCCGATCCTGGAGCTTGTCTCCTTCGACAGAAAGCAACTCGCACAACTGGAAATGATTAATGTCTAAGAATGCATACGAAGCACTAGGTCTTAGAACCAATCGGAGACCTGCACATGATCAACATCCTCGCCCACGAAACAGGCTTATAATGGCCTTGGTCTTTGAAACATAGTTGTGCATGAACATGATGGCTTGGTCATCCTGGCCAATATTGAGCTTGAATACGCGGATGACGCCATCATGATGGAGATCCCATACTTCTCGATCCACCTGTGTGCAGTCTTTAACGCTGCTATAGATCTGCGATTAAAGGCTTTAGAGCTATACTCCTTCCATTGGCTTTGCCTTTGGAGTTGGACACATGAAACTGCGAGTGCATCACATCTAGAGCGATCCGCATGTCAATTAGGAAAACAAAATCCTCGGCTGCCAGGATCTCATCCAACTCATCTTCTTTCATTTCAGGTTTGCCATGATTATTTCTCAGCTACTGCTTTTTATCTCTGGCTCTGCGTGTCTTCGTGTCTGCCTCGCTATGTTGGTTTCCGTGCACGCGTCCAATAGTAGACGCGGGATGGAGCCTAAAAACGAAAATCCTCCAAACTCGGCAATTTTCACAACTGACGGAAAAATTCAGGGCTCAAAGAGTGGAGCCTTGGAAACGCACCACCTCTGTCGTACTCCATTGGTAATTAGCTTTGCAAAAGTCATTTCCACCTGAGAGTGACATTGGCTCCCAACGTAAAATGTGTAATCACAGCTATTAATCTCAATCCAGCTGCATCCAAGATTCTTCTTGGCACCCTTCTTCTTAATCATCAATCTCATCCTTGCAACATCGGTCCATTTACCAGCATCTACATATAAATTTGCAATAATAACCAAAAGGGAAACGTCCTCAACATTCAACTCCATTAGCATATCCGCTACCCAAGCTGCTATCTCTGTATTATGGTACAATTTGCAAGCACTAAACAAGGAATCCAAAATAGAAGCATCGGCATCCACGAGCATATTCTTGATGAACTTGCACACATCTTCCAGGTGACCAGAGCATCCTAAAAGATCAACTATGCAGGCATAGTGTTTCATACCTAGCTAAAGTTCATAAAATGTTTTCACAGATCTAAAATACCACAAGCCTCTCTCAACAAGCCATGAATGGCGACAGGCAGACAGAACGCCAATTAAAGTTATAGCATTTAGCTTAAAACCATGACACTGCATTTCATCAAATAACTACAATGCATCCTTACTGAGACCATGTGAGGCAAAGCCACAAACAATAACAGTCCATGACACAACATCCCTTTTAGACATACTCTTAAAAACTTGGAATGCCAATTCGATACTGCTGCACTTGGCATACATGTCTATTAGAGCATTTCCCACACTAGGAAATGTCTCTTTGCCCAAGCTTTACTGTTACTGAGGCATCTTAGACCTTTCTTTCTCTAAACTCTTGACTTTCTTCTTTGCTTGAGTTATGCTCGTGAGGACATCAAACTGCAATTGCTGTAAAGTATAAGTCTGGGAAACTGAAAGCCAAATGGATACCTCAAAATTTGACTTCATTGAGCAATAAACATGTTGCAGCAGCCTTGTCTTGCCACTCCTTGTCTTGCCACTTCCTTCTCTTTTAAACAAAAATGTTGCTCATAACCTATTTTTGTTTTTTGCAGTTTTTAATGCTAATTCTAAGGTAGAGTATATACAAATTATCTTTTCCCAGTATCACTACTTTTGCTATTCCATGAAATGGCCAAAATGTGCCAACACATAGGCCCCCATGCAAGGACAATGCCACATGTTGTCCCCTGAATTCCTTGAGGTTATTCAAGAAAAATCCATGTTGATCATGGTCATTGTAAAGATGAAATTTAGATCATTTATGGAGTTTTCTCTAGAAGTACTTCAGATGCAACTTCAGGCATCACCTTTGTGGCCAAATCTTTTAGAAAGTGGCGAGTGGTATCTTGGAGAAACATACTAATTCTAGCATAACAAGGAGGAAGGCACCACTTTCAACATTACGGAGTCAATGTTGACTTCTCAATTAAAGCAATCACCAAAGCTCTAAATTTGCCAAATGAAGGGGCTAAGTTAGCCCATCTGTCTACAAGATCTAACCTTGACATAAGAACGATGTGGCTAAGGCAGGCATATAGAAAGGATGACAAAGCATATCATGAATTGACTCTAGAATATAGAACCTATTTCAAAATAGGAACATATCATCTATTTCCCACCAAAGGGTTCAACCAAATCTTAACCTATGTGACCAAGGGAAGTGCCATCCTAATGGGAAAGTATGTAGCCAACCTTCCCTAGCTATATTATACAAAGACCCAAAGGCTGTTCAAGGAGAAAAAGATAGGGTAGCCAACACTTCTATTCCCTTGCCTAATTATAAGGCTATGTAAATACACTGGAATCCTAGGGTACATGAATGACATCCCCAAGAATGCTTAGAATGCTTTCTTCACTAAGCTCTTCAAACCTGGAGCACCAAGAAAAGACCTTGGTGAAGAGCAAGAATCGAAGAAGGAAGCCAAACTAGAAAAAGAAGTAGAATGAGAGCTTGAACAATGCCTTAAAACATAAGCTTCACCACCATCATCACAAGACTATAGGCCCTCAATGAGCTAGTTGTAGAAAATTGCTGAAATGCTTAGTTGGGGAAGTAGAGAGGAATCAAGCCTCTTCAAAGTTTTAGATAAGGTGCAATCCACCATTTTAGCCAATCTGATAAGAGGGCAAATCTCATTGCAATCAAGAGGAGAATCCCAATGGTTTAGACAAATTTTTGGAAATGTTTCATCTTTCCAAGTAATTCTTGAAATGGGAGAAGATGCCATAGTGGTGGTAATGCAACATTAGGATGGGGCAAGTGTAGTAGAAGTGATTACCGATCACATCAAAGAATTATTCAATGTGCTTGTTGTGCCCCTAGTAGACTTGACTAGGACTAGAGATGCACAAATGTTGGCTAAGACTTCAATAACTCTTGTAACACATTAGGATGTGTTAGATCAACTATTTTAGAAAAGGCAAGTGATAACCTCCTTATTCAACATCCCCAGTGATGTCATTGTAGCATAGTTAGACCTCATAGCCACTAAAGGAAAGTTGGCCATGGTTGAGACTAGGGCAAAGCACATAGAAGTAGAAGTACAACAATTGCAATAAGAGTTGGCCATCCTAGGAGTCAAAAGATGGGATCCTACCCAATTTATTATGCCTAACTAGGTGGAATAATTCATAACAAAGTAACTAACCAAGCTGACCAAGGAGAATAGCATTATAGATCAAGAAAAGAATAAGGTGGTCTAGAATGCCTCCATTACAGAAGCACAATCTTATGCTCATAGACAGACACTACCCGCTACTCAATAAGAGAATAAACAACTAGTAACAGATAATTCCAAGTTGACCACCATTGAACAACAACAAAATATTCTAGAAGAAAGTGTTCATCAGCTGAGGAAATAACTGATGAGGGTTAACTAGGATATCAACAAATTGGCCAAGGAAAATAGTATCCTCTTAATGGAGAAGGTCCATTCCATTTAATAAAAGTCAACAATTAAAATAAGCACATGGTAGAATGAGGCCAAGAAGCATGAGAAGCTGAGAGAGCACTTCCATGACTAGGTTGGCATCCACAAGAAAATAAATAAGAAGGAAATCCATATGGCCAAAGCTCACATTAGTTCCATGATAGCACAAAATATCATGTGGCAACCAAGTCTAGATAATTATGCACTAGTCCATTAGGTGGAAGTAAAGAATAAAGACCTACAAATTAAGGATTTGAAAGAATACATGGCATTGGCTAACCTTAGATATGCCAAACTTGCCATGTTAACAATAGGTCAACCTAGAAGTGAGTTGGAAAAGTAGGTAGTTATGCCCTACATGAGAAAGATTTTGTGGATAGAGAAGCTTCTTTGCAAAAACTTCACATAGCAAACTCAAAACTTAAGATGGTCAAAGCTCAATACCATGGATAGAAGGATGTTGATTTGGACCTAGCCAAGAGACTCACATTATCATGAACTCAAAGAAAAGACTAAGGCCTTTGAAGAAGAGCAACAGTAGTTTACGACTTGGTACATGAAGGCCAACAAAATGTTTCTGCAACTACCATGTCCTTAGGATGTACCAACACCAACACACATTAGTTCAACAACCTAGATGGTATAGGATCCATGGACAGAGGAAGAAAAGTTGCAAATGATCCTCAACCATTACAAATTCCAGAAGCTTGGTGACAAAGGAAAGTAATTGATGGAGGAGCCACCACCTCTAATCTTGCCCAGTTTTGTGTCTTGTAATTTTGTGTCCTAATTTTGTAAAAATACCATTGTGGCATGTATAAGTCCATTTTTTTGTTTGTCTGTGTTAGTCAATAATTCCATACCTTCCCAAAATTTTTTGTAAGGAACTTGTTTCTCATTTTTTTAACTGAAGAATGAGTTTTTATTCAATCATGGACATATGATGAGTCATCATTGTGTCCAAGTCCCAAGAAATGATGCCAGATATCCAATATCATCACTTCCGTGCTAGCCTATAAATACAACACTTGGGTGCATGGTCAGGAGATAGTTTTAGTTCTCAGTTTTTTATAGTCCTTCTTAGATTTTTGAATTCAAGTTCTGTTAGTCCCAATGCATGCCTACATTGTGATGTTTATGATTGTACAACATTCTTATTCAAGTGTGACATACTTGGACACATTACATGACTGGAAATAAAGATCATGATTACTTCCATTATTGCATCATCTACTTAGATGATTATTACTTTCAATTGTTAATTAAATAATTATTTACTATTTTCCTTAGTTAATATTTCCATTTATTTCTCTTTATAATTTTTTTCATTAAGCGGAATGAGTACATCTAATCATGAGTATTTAAGTGTAATTACTTGGTAACCCAACAATGTATTGTTTGGCAAACCCAATCACGTATGCTTAGCAATTCCAATGATGGTTATACAGAGTCCAAGGCATGTTTAGAAATGGATATTCATCGCACATAGGCTAGTTTAGGTTTTACTTCCTACTATTCATTAGCTTAATTAATTATCTCTTTATTGTCATTAGGAGCATCATAGGATTAGATAACATCATATAACTCACTTTAGACTAAACCATACATGACAAAGCTAACACTAGTCCAAGTAGGAAGATAGGAAACCATGATCAAGGCATAATGATTTAGATGCACAACTAGTTTCATCCACGAAATTTGACCAAATCATGTGTGAACACTTGTGATTTGTATGGTTGGACATAGGGGTGTCTCGCTACTCATCAATGACCAATAGCTTTTTCATGGTCATATCATGAGTTAACTAGGATCGATCTATGCATATGTCAGCACTAGATTTATACAAATTCTTCTTTCAAGCCAAGTAGACAATCGTAGAGAAGATTTAACCTAAAGATTAAGCAAATTATAAAAGATGAAGTTGAATAACTTCTTAATGAATGATTCATATATCCTATAATAGAAAATAAGTGGGTAAGTCCACTCATGATTATGTTAAATAAAGGAGGAAAATGGAGAATTTGTATAGACTTTAGACTATTGAATATGATGATCTTTAATGATCATTTTTCATTGTCATTTTTGGAACAAGTACTAGATACAATTATAAGATACAATTACTATAGTTTTCTATATGGTTATAGTGATTATAACCAAATACAAATCACATCAGAAGACTAAGCTAAGACAACTTTCATAAGTCCTTAGGGGACTTTTGCATATAAAAAGATGCTCTTTGACCTTTGTAATGCTTCTGTAACTTTCTAGTGTTTGGTACTTAGAATCTTTCACTAGCAAATTGGTAGTGATGTGGAAGTTTTCATAGATGACTTTTCCACCTATGGTATAAACTTTGAATAAGCATTAGACCATTTGGAGTAGGTGCTAAAACAATGTATGAAAATGAATCTTTCACTCAAGTAGTAAAAGAGCCACTTTATGGTGTAAGAGAGCATTATCTTGGGGCACTAGATTTCATGAAAAGGAATTAAGACGGACACAAAAAAAGTGAGGATCATCCAAGGAATCACCAAGTAATCACTAATGGTAAAAGATTTTAGCTTATTCCTTGGCCATACTAGTTACTACAAGTGCTTTATATATAGTTTCTTCAAAAATTACCAAACCACTAGTGGAGCTTACAAAGAGAGATGCAACATTCAAATGGACCAAGGAATGCAAACAAGCATTCCATTAATTAAAGAAAAAGCTCATAGAAACTCCCATTCTATGCATCCCAAATTGATCCATGTTATTCGACATAATGATAGATGCATCAAATTTACATGTTAGGAGTAGTGCTTACACAAATGGATGATTAGAAATGTCCATACTACATCTATTGTTCAAGTAAAATCATTGTGGATGCACAACTTAACTACATCAACACTAAGAAGGAACTCATGACAGTGGTGTATGCCTTGAAAATGTTTAGGTACTATGTACTTTGGTACCAATTTTTTGTGCATACTAATCATATTGTAATCTATTTTCTAATGAAAAATCCAAAGGTTAGTCCTTGTGTTATATAGTGGCTAGTGATTTTACAAAAAATTGACCTTACCATGGTGCATAGAAAAGGAATTGAGGATGTAGTTGCTAATCATTTGTCTTGGTTAAGATGGGACAGTAAGGAGAATGAAAAACTTTTATCTAATCAATTTCCAAATAAGCTTCTCTTAGCTAATTCTATCATGGTCCAAGAACCAAGGTTTAACAATTTGTATGATAAGTTCTTTTCTTATCTTCTCACATAGAAGACTCTAGTAGAATGGGACAATAAGACAAAATAATAGTTTCCTCACTAGGTCAAGCATTACATGGGATCCAAGACAACCTTTATAAGGTTTGCACTAATGGCCTCATTCGATGGTGTGTACATCATGTTGATCAATTGTGAATTCTCTAAGATGTTCATGAAAGTCCTTGTGGGAACCACTACATAGGAAGGAGGATAACTACAAATATCCTCAAGGTAGGATATTTATGCCCAATGATCTTCAAGGATGCTTACCCTTTCTCTCATTCATGCAAGTGATGTCAATGAGATGGAGGAATGAGTATATGAATGGAAGGATCCCAACAATGGATCTAACCACTAGAGAGTTTCAACCTTTGGGACATTAACTTCATGGAATCCATCACTCCCATGTCAAATGGGAAGATATACATCATAGTTATTATTGATTACTACATCAATTGGGCTAAATTTGCAATCATATTATACTATACATCTATCGGTGTAGCTCAATTTGTATAATAATAGGTGGTAAAAACGTTTGGTATGCCTAGAGTACTCATTTCAAATAATAGAATACTTTTTATAGGCTCTATTTTTAGAAATTAATGCAATGCTTGGGGGTGTGACATAAACTCATGACCCCCTATCATCCCCTAAGGTAACAGTTAAATTGAGATCACCAACAAGGAGATTATTAGAATTCTAACATGAAGTATCAATAGATATAGGAAGAACTAGAGTACTAAACTTAGTGATGCTCTTTGGGCATATCATTCAACCTAGAATCTTCCTATAGGCTACTTTTCCTATGACTTAGTGTGTGGAAATTTACCAAAACTTCCAATCCAAGCTAAACACCGTACACTCACAATGGCTTAGAGCTTGACCTAGACATTAATCTAGCCTACAAAGAATGTCTTATGACACTTAATGCGCTAGATGAAAACTGATGAATAGTCCTAATGATGAATAAAGTGCACAAGGCACAAAATAAACAACATCATAGTGCATGGATAGAAACGTTCAATTCCAATCTCATGATAAGGTTCTTTACTAGAATCCCATACATGTGCCACAACATACTAAGTTTCAAACATTATGGAAAGGACATTACATTATCTATTCAACTTTTCCTTCAAGGGTCATGATAATTTACCATCCATCCAACCCTCAAAAATGTATGTCAGCTAACATAGAACAACTTAAGGGATTCCTAGAATCACAAGTAACCAATAACACTAACACCTCTGTGCAAGAATAGATACACTTTATTTTTTACATCTTCTCCTTTCAACTTAGTTGTGGGGGAGATGACCATATATCCTAACATATTGATTAGGCTAATCAATTTTTCACCTTTTTTTTACAATGTTTTTTATATGTTTTTCATTTTTTTGAAATATTTTATTGATTATTTTCTTTTATTTTTGTTTCCTTTGTATTAATTTCATCTAGTCTTATCAAAAATCTTTGATTTTGTGCATTGCTACTATGAATTTTGAAAAGTTATTCAAGGAAGCTATCAATGTTATGATTAATTTACCAAAATGCCAAATTTTGTCTTTGAATTATGTTCTCTACTAACAATCTATTAATTTTCTGATGGTATCAAGTAGTGAGTTCATGACATTCATCCATTCCATTCATTTTATGGGAAATCGATATATTGGAAGCCTAAAGGTTCTTTTACATTACAAGTAAAAAGTAACCAATGATCTTGTTCCCTAATGAACTAGGAAAGAGATAACCAAGAATAGTTACATCAACGTAGCCCTATCAATGCAAGAGAAAAATCCTATAAATACATGAGACACTTAGCTTATTTTTCACCATTTTTTCAAAATGCTAGAGGAGTTTTACCCATTTTTAAGAGCCAAAGAACCTTTTGAGCAACATAACTTCCAAACTACTTACCTGATTTTGCCCATTTTTTAATGCTCAAGTTACTAGAGGTACACTTTATGTCATGGGGGCCACAAACCTTAGGAATTTTCATAGAAAATTTTTTGAAATGTTTCTAACTCCTAATGATTAAACTATTAAAATAATATTAAATTAATAATCATAAAGGGTTAAGACCAACAAAAACATTTTGCTAACTAGGAATAAAATAATAATAACTAATACCACTAGCATATGATCATAAAATAAGAACTTAACGAGAAACTTTCAAGGCCTAAGGAATTAATATTACCTGATCTAAAGAAGGAAGGCATTCAAGGGAATAAAGGTTACAAACTAAAGAACTAATCATAGGTTATGTTTATCATCATAGATGGCATTCAAAAGAGGACCACAAGTTGGAGAACCATTGTAGCCTAGGGAGAAGAAACCCTAAGGAGGAAGGTATTAATAGCAACAATAACCCCAATATCAAGCAATAGATGTGATGCATGCTACTAGGCCTCTTTAGGAGGAGACTGAAGTGGAATCTATTAGGTAGATTCCTATTATAAAGACGAGTCAATCTAGGTAAGATAGAGACTAAGACCTAACTTAGAGGTCACACTCATAGAAGCCTACCTAGAGAAGATCAAAACCAATGAACTCTATTAAACATTGGACTCTTCTTAGAGTTGACACCTAAAGAGGTCAGAATGCAGTTACAAGGTCTTCTTTATGGTTTATTCTCTTTAACAGTGAAGAATGGTAAATGGGGAAAACCTAACTATTTTGGAACAACTAACAAGAAGATGCATCAATGAAGATCAAAGACATCACCATATACTATTTGGTTGAAGCCATTACTAAAGCCCTCAGTTTACCCAACACTAGGATAAAGCCTATAGAAATTTTCATGTAGGCCAACCCTCAAGAGAAAAAAGAATGGGTCAAGCAATGCTATGAAGTGGACCATAAGGAGTACAATTCCCTAACAAAGGTAGAGAAATCCTACTTTAAGATTACAACTTATCACCTAAATCTAATGGTAAGGTCAGGTAAGGTGATAGCCTTCTTCACCAAGGCAAGTACGGCTCTAAGCAGAAAATTCCCTATCAACCTACACCAACTCATCTTCCTTGAAACATTTCAAGGAAAATGAGAAGGGTCATAAGAGACTTCCATTTCTGTGCTTAATTAGAAAATTGTGCAAAATAGAAGGAATAGTACACTCTTCTAATGATGTGATCCATTATGCTCTTGCTGCATTATGGTAAAACATAATGAAGGATAAGATTGTGAAAAAACTTCACAAAGAGGAGAAACTACTACCATCACCACTTGCAACCCTAAAAACCACACCAAAAATTCTTGCAACTATTGAGTGTCTCAAGAAAATTTAGAGGTAATAGTTGTAGCAACAACAAGGATCTACAAGTGGTGGTGAGTAATCCATCTACCATCTAGCCATGAGTCATTTGAATGAGGTCATAAAGACCATCTACTAGCTAAACAATGAGACAATGCCACTATTCTCTATGTAGCAAAACTAAGCATCCATGAGACCAAATCCAAGTACTAGGAAGGTCACTAAGTCAATTCTTAGACAAGTAATTTCTGAAATTTTAGAAAATACAATAGCCTTCACTGTCATGTTGGAGGAAGGAAGAGTGGTAATGTTCTTGGTAATGTTGCATAAGGACTAATAGATAGAGACAAAGGTGGTTGTTGAAAAAGTTGTAGAATTCCTCAATGCTCTTACTACATCTGTACTAGATATAGCTACCATGACAAAAATCCATGTGTTAGCAAAAGCAGGGAGTAACCAAATGAGCACTACCCAACACACAAAGATGTTAGAGAGACTAGTAAGAGCTAGGTAACTACTTCCAAAGGTCATTTTTCTTTTGGATGATATCACTATAAACTAATCATAGTTGCTAAAGACAAGGAGTAGGTTGTTGGTTGCTAATGTGCAACTTAAGGAGGCCACTACGACCAATTGATAATTACTCGTTGAAGTTGCAAAACTACAAGCTCATCTCTCAGATCTTGCCATTCTTCAGCCTAAGCTAACATGGAATGAAGCTTTTCAACAACTTTAATAGAACTATCAAGAGGCTAAGAATGCAAAGGATATGGTGATCTTTGACACATCTTTGTTAAAGGCCATAACCAATAACACTGACAAGGACCTGTCACAAGTTCATAAGGAGAACTTGGTTATTACTAGGAACAACCATTTCTTGCAAAATGCTATGTAAAAAATGAAATCAATTATCAAATACATCTACCAGCAACAATATTAGCTTGCTAAGATAAACTTAAACTTGAGAAGATTGGTACTAAAAAATAGGAATCCCTTAATGAAGAAGGTTCATGCCCTTCGCTAGAGGACTACACTTGAGATAGCTACTTAAAAGAATGAGGCCTTGAAATTTTAGAAAGTGAAGAATCATTACACAGACTAGGTTAGGCTACTCAATAAGATTAATGAAAAGGAAATAAAATTGGCTAAGGTGAGGATGAACGAGGCCATCTAGCAACTCCAACAAAGAGTCAATGCATGGTAGCCTATCTTTGATTGACTGAATGCATATAATTAGGCAAAGATCCATCTAAATAAGTTGTAGATAGAGGAGATGAACAAGTACATGGAGCTTGCCAACCTCCTATATGCAAACTTGGCAATGTTGATAACATGGAGGCCAAGAAGTGAACTAGAAAGGTAGATTTCCAACTCCTACCTCCTCTATGAGGTGGACTTCAAGCTCCATAAGGCTGTAAAATAAAAGTTTGAGATAGTTAATAAGAAACTTGAAGTTCTCAAAAGTAAGTTCACTGATCAATGAACTATTGCTGAGAACTTGGCAAAGAGGATAAATGACTACCAAAAGTTGTAGAACCTTATCAAGATATTCAATATTGAACATAAAATATTTGTAGCTTGGTTCATCAATGTGAAGGAGATATTTCCTTCACTGCCATGCCCATAGAACATCCTTGTACTAGCTAATCTAGGTGAAGTAGCCTAGATCATAGAAAACCCACAAAGTAAGGAAGAGAAAATGAAGAAACTTCTAGATTCCTTTAAACTTCTAGCAACAACAATGGGAGCAATAGGGTAGCCTCAACCTATAGTAGCACCAAGACATAATGAAGAACCATCCAAGGCATAGGAGCCTCCACCTCTAAGAACCATATGATAATTTATCATGTCTCCATCCATTCAATAGGCACTTGCTAAATTTTGTCTAAATGTCCAATTTTGTGTTGTAGATTACATGCATTTTTGTAACCATTAAACATCTTCATTGTCTTTATTTTCATTCACAATCATGATATTCAGTACACCTATGCAATTCCACAATTTGTTGGGACATGCCCTCGCAATGCTTGAGGTTCAAGAACCTCATCCCCCAAATGGTATCGAAGCCTGGGATTGGAAAACTTGTAACTCTACTCAAGCATGGCCAGGAAATCATGACTGGGAAAAGGTTTCAAATATATTTGTTGATAATCCTAGTGGCTTTTAGGTTACTCACTTTGCTAAACCCTGAAGCTAGGTCCCTCTCAATCTGTTTGCCCTTGTATGACTATAAGCAAAGTAAATCTTTCACTCTAGGAGGTCTCTGTTGGTCACTGGTTGCTAAATCTACTAAGCAAAGAATGGAAGTAACATTGAATTATTATTGGATAATGCAAAAAAATATGCTTCTAATCCTTATTTGTTTGCTCTGAATGAACTTATTCTAGTAAGGCCTAGAAGAAAATCTAAGTTTGTGTCAGATTTGTGTTTTGAAGAATTTCCTAAATATGATGAGGAAATTAAGTTGGATAGTCAGTCTTCTAAATCTATTATTCCTCAATTCCAACCTTAGCATGAAGAAATGTCCTTTGGTCCAGTAGTCTTTGAGATTGGAGACGGCTCAGGAAGTAATCATGAAGAAGAAGATCAAGTAGTCATAGATCTGCACTTGTCGCTGATGTGGAGTCCTATTCAAATTCCTTCGTATGATAAATACGGAAAAATGTATATTTATCCTCCTTCCTCAATTGCCAATCTATATGAGGACAAAGGTGAAAATCCTTTTGAAGATGAAGGTTGGCACTTAGAGTAGTCATAGTTAATTAGTTAGTCAATCTGTTAATAAAGTTCCATACTTCCCAAAATTGTGTAAGAAACTTGATCCGAATTCTATTCACTCAAGGATGAGTTTTCAATCAATTATGAAGGTATGATGAAGCATTAATAAAATAGCTATGTCAATGCATGCTCATCAACATATCCCCATCAACACATCCTAGGATGCATTGATGCAGGTACATTGATGCTAACGTAGGCATTACCTATATAAATGTGCACATTCCTCACATTTATGGCACCTTTCAATTGTAGCCTAACCAAACTCTTGCAATTTCTTTTTGCAAAAGTTAGAATATTTTTCCTCTAAGTACTTATAGCATGCATTCAAGTGATTGTATGAAATTTTATTCAAGTGCTTCTGTACATGGACACATTTGCATGAGTAGTAATAAAGTCAAGATTTCTTCTATCCATAATAGCACTTGGACTAGCATAATTCTTCTTTTCAACAATTTACTTTTCATGTGATTTACTTTTCCATTATTAAGCAATTAATACCCTAGTTTGTAAACAACATGAGTATGACTACTTTAAGCATAATATATTAATGCTTGGTAATCCCAACAATGGATACTTAGTATGCCTTGTACTATATACTTAGTACCCTAGTAGCATTAATATACATTCAAGATTTGTATAGAATTGGGAACAAATACTTGATGTTAAGCTAGTGAATTAATGAAGTAGTTAATTATTTAGTTAATTTAAACATTAAATCTTTATTTGCTTAATTCTTTTTCAAGCTAAAGAAAATAGTAAAAAGCAAAAAAATACATATCGTATGCCTCAACCGCACTTAACCATACACATCAATTAACACAAGTATGGATTGAGAAGATAACGACTCATAACTATGTATTTTACCATCTAAGAAAATCTACCACTTAGGTAATTAAGTCCATAGAATTTAACTAAATCGCATGTATGCACTAGTGGTTCATATGGTTGGGCATAGGGAATACCCGTTGCTCATCAAGAAGTGATATTTGAACATACAAGAAATTATACAATGGAATTTGGGGTGTTGAAACCCTAAAATAATTGTAATATAGGTACACCCAAAGATATATAGTCTAATTAGAATTTTATAACTTAGCATTGCCCACTAGAATTGAACCCATGACTTAGAGCTTTAAAATCAAGAGCTTACAATAGAATTTAACTAGGAACGATAAACACTATAAGAATCATATATTGGATGTTGAACCCTATATATATATTACAAATAAAAATTTAGAGTACAAAATTCTAGGAGTACTATAGAAATGAGAAACTTGATATTAACAAAAAAGAAATGCCTAACAATTTTGGAGATGCTTTTTCATGTTTGCATCCTTACAACTAATTTTGAAAAGCCTCCCCTCTAGGGTAGAAGATCAAACATTCCATGAAAAGATTAACATTGTGTGGACGAGGAGGAGGCCCCCTACCTATGAATAGAATCAACATTATCAAAAGATATTATCTTCATATCTTAAGCAATAGCTGCAACCAAGTTATTAGTAGTTAAAATATCTTAAATATGTTGTCCATTTTGTAGATTTTGAAGATTTGGCATGTAAGAATCATATATTAATTAAATATCTATGTTTATAATATGGTAGATGAATTTCCATATATATAAGTTTTATTTTTATTTTCTTAACCTATGTTGAAGGTTCTCTCGCTTAGCATTTGTTACTACTGGTGTTCAACATGAATAGTCAATAGCTTCTTTGTATAACCTTAACTTAAATGATAAATCTCTTTGATGCAAGTTTGATTACTCTCACATGGAAAGAAAATTCATGCATAGCATGGCTCATAATTATTAATAAAAAAATTTTGAGCCATGATTATAAACCCTAAAATAACTATGATATAGATTTAACCAAAGATATATAGTCAAATTAGAATTTTATAACTTAGCATTGCCCATGAGAATCAAACCCATGACTTAGAGTTTCCAAATCAAATTTTACCACTAAGGTAACACCTCATTGTTTATTCTTATATAATTAGTCTATTATGTTGACTATATAAAGGATTGTCAATAGCTTTAATGGTCATTCTATTAGTATAACTCTACGAGGATTGGTAGGTGAGTAAGAGCCTAATTTCTTAGAGTTGTTGCACCTAAGGTTGAACCCATATCTCCTCCATATCTTCTAACTTAAATAAACAAGCACATTCCATTACTCTAAAGGATGATATTAGATCAATATCATGTTACTCCTATATCTTAGGTATAATTATAGTCAAATTTCTATCACGTTGAGTGTATATTGCGTTTATAGTGATATTAGATGAATATCATGTTACTCCTATATCTTAGGTATAATTATAGTCAAATTTCTATCACGTTGCGCGTATATGATTGCCTTTATAGTCAAATTTAGTGTATATTACGGCCTTTATAGTCAAATTAGTTGGATTCCGACACTCCCATTATTTTACTTTGAAAATGACGACACCCATAATCATTACCTTTGGAGAGCCACCAAGCGCCTCTTGATAAGACAATTGCTTTTCTAATTATTGCATGCTTTTTTAAAAAACTACTACCAAGCATGTACGCCTCATCGTGTCTTTAAATTAAAATAATAAATAAAGATTTCTGCAATCCTAGATGCCACGTGGTCCAAGAGCACCAGAAACATGAAAAGCCACCGACTTCTGATAATGGCCTACGCCCCATGGCAAGGATAGTTGGCTCCAGGTAACCCGGAGTGGGCCTCTTTGCTCGTAACCACATTTCAACGTCCTTCATCATTACACATCCTTTTCGCCGTTTTCCTTTTATTTATTTATTTTTTTTAAGACCCGTGCCTCGGCGATCTTATGTTTTCTTTGTGATACCGACATTCAAATCGTAACGTCACTCGCAGCGTCACCAATGAGGGCAAGGTTTAAAATGTTGTCCGGAACGATTCATTGCTTCTTCGTACACAGAGAAGGATGCTTAGATCTTTAATTAAATTCTTGGAATTGTATTTTACTCTGGAGAATCTTTTCTTACCCCTTTTATCAAATTGTCCTTAACATAGAGGGGCGAAGCACGAATTGAGGAGCTGGTTGGAAATATACAATCCAGTTGCCCGTATACATAGTTTCAAATCGGACTACAAGGTTTACCATTTTCCAAAATCATGCTGAAAAAACTGTACACAGGCAAATTTTCATGTCTATCTAGGGTTTTGGCCGTTGCAACGACCATCACAAGGTTGCAGGCTGTAGACATCCGCAGTTAAGATTGGAGAGGATCCGGCAGAGACCTTGGCCTGTTTTAGAGGACAGAGGGAGTGAAGCACGATAGGACTGCAAAATCCAAAAAGGGCATCAAAGAAACAGTAGTAGAAGACGGAGAAATGGGGACTCAAAGACCTAGAAGATAGTCTCGCATAGTATAGTATGTGCAAGAAGAGGAGCAATGATTCTGAGTTGTGAGTAGCAGTGGCTGCATTGTGTTGGACTATTTCCATCATTATAATAACTAAATGTACTCTCCACCCTCCAATTTCTTAGAACTACGCCACATGGCATTAACAAGCCAACCAAGAAACATCTCAACCAGCTCTCTCCATACTTTTTCATTCATCTATCATAAAATAACTTATGAATGAGATTATTCCACTATGAGAAAGATGCACTTCTCTATAACCTTAGATTTATCATACATTAGCCGAGATTCTTTGATTGTGAGGAAGATGCACTTCTGTAATGATCGTAGATTTATTATAAAGCAGCTTATTAGGTTACACCATCAAAGTTGGGATATCACCATGTTTTCCAGAGAGGGTAGGACTGGCCACTCCTCTCTTCTACAGAGAGTTGTAGGTTCATACCCTAACTCTATTTATGAAAATAGCAGGTATTATTGAAACTGAAACTGGATTTTCAGTTAAGTCTAATAGTACCAGTTGGATCTATTCTACCAGTTTTAGAATTCATTTACTAAAATTTCTTTTAATACATAACTTAATGGTACCCAGCGAAATCCAATGCAACATATATAGTTACTATTAAAGCTTATAACATTTCTATGTTGCAGGTACAAGTGACATGCTTGAAAAGCTTTGTAGTCCAAAAAGTTTGGAGCTCAAGTAGGTTCATCATAATCATGCCCAAAATTTTGGAGCTACTTATTAGTTGAACCACCAAAATACCAGTGAAATTAGGATATCTAAAATCTATATTTCTCTGTCACAGGCACAAGTGGCATAGTTAAAACAGCTTTGAGAGTATATTTTTGTTAATTGAATTTAATATTGTTTATAACAAATTCAATTTCTCTCATAGTTGTGGGAGATGCTAGAATCAAAATAATTTGACTATAGATGTACCCCAAGCTATATAGCCAACATGAAAGATTTAAAGAGAAATATAAAATGATGTCTCAAGTGTAATTCAAACTATCAACCTTTTACCTAACAAGACAATGAGGTAACCACTTGAGCTACCTATCATTAACTTTGGCTCATAGTTATCTCAATTCTACTCATAAAATAACTCAAATTTGCTACATTTTTATACTTCATTTAGAGTTGATATCAATATAGCTAAGATGATGATCAATTCAATGTTTTATATTTTAATTTTTATTTTTGGTGTTATTAATTTTCCTTAAATTTTGAAAATAAATTCATCTAATGAAAAAATGTCATGATAAAAGCAAAGATAGACATTCTAAGATAGTGTAAGCCAAGGCTAGCTATAACAATCAGAAGTTATCCTAGTTGTAAGACTCTTGATTTAGAAACTCCAAGTTATAGATTTGATTCTAGTGAACAATATTGAGTTATAAAATTCTAATTGGACTATATGTCTTAGGAGTAAATATTGTTAAGAAAATGTTGTCTAGCTATAGAGCAAAGTCTACCATAAGTGCATATGATAGCTATATGGTGCCATAATTTAGTGCATAATTTTGGTAATGCCCTTGCACAATTTTGTAATATTCTAACAATTATGGTACTACTGTGGAATTTTTATAATATCCTTCCACATTACTACCTTAAAAGATGAATTCCTTGTATTGTCTCCATCAAGAGAGAGTAAGACTACTACGAGGAATTACAACTTTATTTTACATTGAAACTCTAGTAGATATAGAAGTAGATTTTTATACTAAGAATTCATCATGAATGTGACGTAAGTAAAACTGCTTTCTTCTTGTACTATGTTCCAACATGTTTTTAAGTGTCTTCTCTAGATCATAGGTTCATTATCTTGTTAGGTAAGATGTTACTAGTTCGAGTTACATTTGATTCATCACCTTCTCCTTCCTTTCCACCCACAACCCCTTAAGCCTATCTTCATAATACTATGTTGGGGGGTGTTAGAACTTGAAATAAGTAAAACATAGATACATCCCAATATTTATAGAAGTTTATAACTTAGTGCTACCTAGTAGAATCAAACTTGTAACCTAGGGTGTCTTGGCCTAGAGACTCCAGGTCACAAGTTTGACTCTACTAGGTAGTAGGGTGTGGCTACATTTCACTTTTTCTAGTTCCAATACTCCCCGCTTACAATGATAATGTATGGTGGAAGCTACCAACATCATCAACATAGAGTAAGAGCCTCACAAGAACTACTAATTGTAATTGCGAATTTACCAATATATTCAATGGTTGTATCATTTGGAATTGTCAGAACCATAATTAAATTTGACCATAACCATAAGCGAATTACTATATGTACTTCCATGATCTATAGCCAACAAGAACCTTTAGTAAAAATTATATAACTTAGTGTTACCAACTAGAATTAAACCCATGTCTTGGGATTTCAAAATTAAGAGTCTTACCACTAGGGTTGTATTATTTAATGTATTCTCTTCTTAAAATAAAAGAAAATAATTATATGTAGGTCATTACTTTAAAACAATATACATGAAGAAAGGCACAAACATTGCTTTGATTCTACTTTAATTCCAAAAGGCTCAACTATAATAATAAAAATGGAGTGTTATTACTTTATAGATCCTCATGGTTTAGAAAATATACAATCACAAATATCTCAAGAAACTTGAAAATTTTCTATATGAAAATTGAAACTTTCTTTTAGAAACTATCCCAACTTTAATGGTTGTATATGGAATAAATGATAGTGTTTTAAAAATAGGTTATTAAGTATAGAAATATAAATTAAAGATAATTATAAATTAATTATAATCATTCAATCATGGTAATTAAAACCTTGCATTGCCAACTAGCCAATCTTTAAACCATCCTCTCTTAAACCCCTATACACAACTATAACTTATTTTTTTTCTCTTCAAAATAAAGGATACTCAAATATTTGTTTAGATGTTTACCTTACTCATAATTTGAAATATTTTTCTTTATAATCCTTCTAAGATTATAAGGAAAGAAAGTACTTTTGTCAAAATTAATTTTTAGTTTTGAAACCTGAAAAAAAAATAATCCAACACCTCTTTAACATTCCAAATGTATCCTTATTTTAAAAGAGTCATCATTATATTGCACATGTGCAAGCTTTAGGGAATCATAAACTAGACTAGTGAGATTTCTTTAATCTTCTCTTTTTAAGCTTTCTCTTTAATAAAAAAAAAGATAAAAGATATATTTAATTTTTCTTTGTTGATTACTACTCTAAAATATTTCTTTCCTTATCCATTAAGCAACACAAAAAAGAAGTAGTAGCATAATATATTTTAAGTATTAAACATAAATAATTATGAAATATTAATTATATTTAGGTAATATGATATGAAAAAATATCTATGAAACATGATTGTGAGATTTTCTTAAATAAATTTAAGCCCAAGTAAGCTTTTTCTATAAGATGAATAAAAAAATCATATTCAAGAGTAATCTAATGTAAATTTGGTAAGGTGAATTTTATTCATGATTTGTATTAAATGTATCCTAGTCAATTACAACTAATTTCTAGAAAATTCCTAATAATTAATCATAGGTTATTTGCTCAAAAAACTAGAGATACAAAATTATATAAGTCCAAAATATTGGAATACAAAAATTACCATGAATAATATAATTATTACCATGAGGGTCACATCTATCCAAAATCCAAGAGACCCTAACCAGTCAATACATAAATACTAATAAATAATATAAAAAAATTTTAAACATAAGATCACATATATCCCAAAAAAATACCATAGTTAAGCATACTATAAAATACAATAATTAAAAGGAAAGGTTTAAAGTTAAATCACATAAGCACAAGTGATAAAATCATATGTGATACATAGCATATCTTGATTATCATTGTTAATAATATTCCAATATTTCTAATAGAAATCTAATACAAAACTATAAGATCCTAATTTTTATTTAGTTTTTATCATAAAAAGGATGAGGTGTAAGCCTAGCAGGAAGAGTCTTATTATGGAAACTCTTACCATGCCACCTTAAAAAGCATTGTACAACACCACCCAAGCATCTCATTTAGCTATGAAAGGAGAATGGACTTATGGTGGACTACATGTTAACACTCACACTACTTGCAAGCATAATAAAAGTCATGACACTCATTAGAAGATGGTTAGAAGAGTAACAAGAATGCCTTAGGAAATGCACATGCATAAAGTCCTAGGATAACTACACATACATACACATCATATACCATCATGCAATATGACTAAGACACCATACAACAACTGATCCTAGGATACATGTAACTAGCCTTAAACCCCACTCCAGGACTAGGATATGTGGTTCTATTCTTGCCAAGTTGTAGCTTGGAGTTTTCTAACTTCATAATTTAGATTACATTAAGGAAAAAAGATAATAAAATTAACGAGAAGATTAGTTTTTATAACCACACAAGTGAATCAACTTTCTTGTGAGTTAAAACACAGCCTCATAATCCCCAAATCTTTCCATAGATATAAAGCTTTAAACAACATAAAAAATAGCCAAGGAATGTTTCTATTGAAATATAAACTCATTTCTTGAGTTCTAGGGTGTTATTGCAATGTAAGGTAAAATAGGTTTCCACATCAATTTCTTCAACTAATTTGCTCCAGCAAAAGTCCATTGTTATGCAAATCATTAAAAGACACATTGAAAGGCTTATTTCTTTTAAAGTTGACATCTAGGATATTAAAACATGATAAATAACATTCAAAACCCCACATCTAGAACATTTATCATGGTTAATAATGCCTTGATATTGTAACCAAGAAAGAGTGGGATATTCATTAGATACAACCTTATTCATAAATATATTGAGTCTTGGTGTTAAAACTCTATGCTACCATTTAGTATAGATAAATATATAATTACTAGGATAACAATGATAATAAATGGACTTTGCTGTATAATTGGCTTCATTGATGCTTAACTATTCATTATTTTATTAGATATTATTTTTTATATAATTTCATATCATCATATGATAAAATTATAAATCAATGATGTAGATTAATTTTAATCAATATTCCAACCTAAATTTGGAAAATATTTAAATCATTCAACATGTTCCATAAATTGATTAATTTTTAATAAGATTAAATCATCAAGGCTAGTGTTCCTGGTCGGTGTGGGGCCAGCTGCTCTAGCCTAAGCTGTACGGATGTATAGCAATTTTTTGGGAATACAAATTAGCTAGATTTTTTCCAAAAAAAAAAATAAGGCTTTTCCAAAAAGTTCTAAGTGGAAACATGATTTCTTATAAAAAATAACCATCGTACTAAAGCTTATTAAAGAGTTTCTTAGGATATTTTTGTATATCCCAAATCCTTAAGGGATTATGCATTCTTTCTTTATCTTTGTAAGGAACAACATTTGTAGTGAAGTGGATAATTAGAGTTTGTGAGGAGAGCAAATCATAGAAATTACTAGACAGATATCCATAATAGAAAAATAATTAATGTAGTAAATTAGAAAGATATATCTTTTGAAAATTTAATTCTTTTCCCACCAACACTTCAATTTGAAGGTTCATGTATAGGCTATTTGGAATGCATCATACTTCATGTAACCTCATCTACAATTTTTTTTTTAATATGGACATTGTGTGATCTTTTGGTACAATGAATTCTTTTTTTTTTAATATTCATGAGAAATTCAATTTTTCAAATTCTATGAAAAATAAGCATATTATTCTTATTAGTCATTTTTCTTCAATTTGTTAAAGCATTTATTATTCTCAAGTAAAATCAATTACATTTCTTTTTTACTTCAGAACTCAAATCTTTCCAAGTTCTCTAAAATGTGAAATTTATCTTATGATGAATGGTATAGAGGAAAATTTTTATTGCAATCTACAAATTAAAAGTGCATTCTAAATTCTCTTATTTCATAAAGTGTTTTATCATCAATGCTTTTTTCTAAGTCCTCATCTAAATCATATTGGTCATACCAATCCCCTATGTTTACATTGTAATGATGAGGAAACCTTTTGATATACAATTTAAAATTGACCAAGCTTAGGTTTTTATAAGATGAAGATTTGTTTAGCAATAGGTTTTTGAAGAATTTGCATTCTTTGAAATGAATCTCTTAGTCTCATCAAGGATTCTTATGTTTTGAAATGGAGTTTGAAGTTTATCCTTATTTGAAATATGGAATCTCAAAAATGATGTAATTTTTGATAGCTCTATAGAAGAGTTTTTCTATACCTCTTATATTCAAGCTTATTCTTACTAGCCCTCTTTCTTCAACATATTATGTCACCATTTTTATTAGATTTTCTTATAATACGAAAAATAATTTTTCTTCTTAAAAGATGGGGCAGCTCCTCCTTTGGTGTCTAACTCATTCTACTTTGTTGCTTTAACGAATGCTTTTTTTTTTCATTTAAAAATTGAAAATAACAATAATTAAATTTCTAAGTTTTTAAAGTCACTAATTTAGTGTAAAGCTATAAGATAATAAATAAAAAATTTCAATCATTCAATTTATATTGAACTAATTTTATTGATCTTGCCACTTAAAATGAAACATGTGCCATTGGTTGGATAAATAAAAAAGTTCCTAAAGTGGTAAACCTATAGATACAAATAGATATTCTTTTGTATTCTATCAAATTTTCAAAGGACAAAAAAGTGCCTAAAGTGGTAAACTTATGGATACCAACTTTCTAGTTTATTCAAAGTCCTTAAAAATACTTCAAAATAGATATTTTCCTAGAATCAAGCATATATCCCCATAGGGGTTGCAATATTTTAACATGCTTATTTTACTACTTTTGAGTACAATAGTTACAATTTTAAAGAGGTTTGCCTACCATAGTACTATATATGCATATTCCTCTTGTTGGGTGAGGCATATATGCCACCTAGTTAAAGTGGACAGTTTGTAGTTATGCAAAGCATAAGTTTAATTTCAAGGAATAGGGTGAGAGGGGCTAGCTAGAAGATTAACCTATATTTCTTAGAGTAAAAACAATATTGCTTTTGAACTTTGAAAAGCACTCAATATTTTAAATTTCTCGTAAACATGTTTATTAGCCTAACATAATCTTTTAAACCCTTGAAATATAGAACTTTGCCTTTATAACCTGACAAAGGAAATGATTTGGCATTATTGTCCCAATAAAATGTATTGTTTCTTTTTGTACCTAGACCACTTTTATAGATGCTAGTCTTCCTATTGAAAAAAAGAAAAAAAAAAACACACACACATGCATATATTTTATACATTTAAAACAATCTATGAACATTAACAATGTTATGTTTCATATTTATTAATGATTTTCTTTTTAAGTCTGCCCAGTTTGGGAAGAATCATGGAAGCCCGGCAAGTTCATTAATTTGGGATTCTATTTGTATAAAATAATGCAAGGCATATGCAAGAAAATAAAAGGTAATTCGAAGAAAATACAAAAACATAACATAGCACTCAGGGACAGCTGTGTGCATGTAAAATTCTATGCCTCGTTCCGGCGGACCGACATTTTGGTACATTTTTCCAAACAGAAGTCCGAGGGTACATGCAGTGCGTTACTACTTACTATGCATTTATTTGTTTTATCACCTAAATGCTAACGTACATGCAATAGGAATTGGAAAACCTGCAGACAGAAAGGCAGGTAATAGTGTAATACAGTAAACAAAATACATCTGAATTCATAGGAAGGAAGGATCTAAAATCGAAAATATCCCTCCAACTGTAACCTAAGATCTTCGAAGTTTTGAAGAACAGGTAATTGGGCAGAGGACTTCAATACATGAAGCTGAGCCTGGCAGTGTGCCAGCTGTGTCTGCAAATTTCTGATGTAGAGTTGCAAATTATATATAACACCTGCACAGCCGTACACCGGATCCCGAATCCTCATCCTCGCCTCGTACACATAGCTGTTGACGGTATCTTCTTTCCGGTCATCCTCAACACTCTTTGCACACCCAACACAAACAAACCAAGATTATATTTAACGTACAGTAACTGAATATAAAATAGATACAAGAGCGTGAACGTTGGTAGATGATCATGACATTTTAGCAGTGACCGATAACAAAACGAATTACAGTGAAATGATAGTTGAACATACTTGGAGAAGTCTGATAATGTTACCAGCGCCAAAGACTCTGTGGACTACAAGGAACTTCTCTGGATCGTTGGGAGGGAAGCATGAAGCCAGAAGGCATTCCTTGCCTCTGCACTTTCTTCTGAGGTATTTGCATGCGGCACATGGTTTTGGTTGCCTGCCATTTTCCATCACTGCAGCTGAGATGATCGGATCCATCAAATGTGAGCGCTGGCAAGCACTACCCACTGAGTATTGACTGGGTTACGGATTTTATGAGAGTAGTGATAGGGTTACTCATTTTATGGGACTGGAGTAGCACAGGGATTGCCAGCATTTTCCACTATCATGTTGAAAAATCGTTCTAAGATTCTATTTTTGTGATAAGGATGGATGGCCAGGCTAAATCAACCCTAGGGACTCGAGTGAAACTGATAAGACATAAAAATATTTATTCATCAATGTTGGCACACGGCTAAGATTCTCATTTCTCATTTAGGTTTGAAAGTTGCGGGTTGGATACCTGCTTCTGTTTTACAGCGGAGTGACATTACCGATATCACATTCACATCTACCCTGCTAAGTATATGTGAATAGGGGTATGATAGCGACCCAGAATTTATTTTATGCTTAATAAAATAAATTGCTCATGATGTATCATTTCAGGTTGGCCATCACTGTTCATGATTTTAAATTCCAATTCTCGTGGAATGAAATCCGCGACATGTTGTGGGATCTTTGAATCTTTCACTCTTCCATGTACAATAATTTCGTAACTTTCACGTTGAATGGGAGGCGTGGTCTCTGAATTTGACGGTGGTAAGTACCTATCCGTGATTTACGTCGTTAAGCGCTGTTCAGATTTTTGCAAAGTATTATAAAATCATCCAACATCTTCTTCCATAAATCTACGTGAAAATTAAATTTCGTTAGTGCTCGTATTCAATTGCATTAGTAACAATGCAGAGCCCGTTTTCGGGAAAAAAATCAGAGCCATGAAGGACTCGACGGTTAAGCTCGCTTGTTTTTCATTTAGCTGTATTTTCTGTTTTTCAACTTCCAAAAAATCTAGCAAATTTTTATCTAACGAAAAACATATTACATATACCGAAGTGACCCATATTATTACAGGTTTTTTCTAACAGCAAAACCTTTAAGTTTTCCATTTTAAATGTAAAAATGCCTTGCAGCCTCAAAGATTCACACACTCCATAACACGCGTGCCTGTTTCCCAACCAGAAATTATATAGCCAGAAAGTCCAAAAGGCTGGGGTAGTTAAGTCAGCTCTTCTGGCCAATATAAATTTTTCACATGTTTCGTTTTGAAATTTGGTTCTCTGGTTTCCGGTAATCCAAGCCGTATCTTTGACCCGAAGAATGTTTGTGTCTGACGCTGATGGGTATACATCTGAGGCAAAATTTCTCCCGGAAAGTGACATGAATAGACTTGGCATAGTAGGCATCTAGGACTCTCCAGGTGATATCTTACAAGTTACAACCCTTCACTAAGAACAGTCAAGAAATCATAAACGGAGGTTTGTTGGTTCAGGATGTTTTCTTAAGCAAAGATTCGGCAGTTGAAATGAAATCTTTATCACATATGAAGACGCAGAGGATCAAAAATTAACCCAGCATCAATAGGGGCATAAAAAATTAAGTTTTTTTGCTGTAACATTATAATGTAGTTTCATAAAAAATTAAGTTTTTTTGCTGTAACATTATAATGTAGTTTCAAATGGGTAGCCACAATATAAGAAAGAAACACATGCAGCTCATCTTCAAGGGATACTGGCATGTATAATATATAAATACACTCTTTGCAGGAAGTTAAATCTATCTTCCACTTTCAATTCTAGATAATAAGAACTTAAGCAAAGCTTAGTGATAACATTCTAGTTTATTTGATCAAATATGATGTAAATAAAATTATCTTTTGCTTTATACATTAAACCACATTATCAACCATTTTCTCAACTATTGCATCCCTTGAAAATACCAAACAATGGCTTGTAAATCCTTAAGAATTACTTTAGAGAATTTGCCTTGCTTTGAGATATGCAAGTTATGAGAGTATGTAATGAATTAGCACTGGTTAGAGTTACTAGAGTGGACTATGACCTCAAGGTGGTAGACAAGAAAAAGCATGGTGGTTGTTAGAGAATGCTTTTACTTCTTAAGGTAATAAATCACATTTACATAATAACATTGAGTAAGGTGTTTGCATCTTCACCTTAACTCATTGAGAAGCAATGTCTTTGCACTCTTTCAATACCTTTTCAAAGTTTAGCACTAAGTCTAGGTCCCCAAACAACATATCCATACAATAATGTAAGATAGATGATATTATGAAAAATTTGTTTTATGACCTATTAAGCCTATAGTCATAAATCTTTGCACTTGTTTTTGAAAGCATACAAAACCTTGAAACCTCATACTATTCTTTCTTTGATACACTTTCTCCCTTTATAATTATTCATATAAATGAAACCCAAATATTTAAAAGAATTTATTATTTGTAATTAATAAAATGAATGTCAAGACTCAAGTCTAGAGTTTTCTATTGAGTATTGGCATCCTTATTCCATCTTTTCATATCATGCATGATGATAAGGATATGCCTCAACAAATCCTAAAAGGACCATTCTACAACTTTTCCAAGAAAAATTAGCTTAGGAAACAAAAACACAAGGAAATAAGGAAACTCTTTCTTTATTAAACCACTCTTAAAATAGAGAAATACATCAATAGTGAGGAGCCAAGCTCAATTTGCAGCTCCTAAGAATCTTTGAGGTCATATATGTCCACTCTAAATCCTTTAATTGCTTATAATTATATCTAAGTCTTATGAAGAATACTCATAATAGATTCCCTCAACCTCTCTTAAGTGCCTCACTCTTGCTTCTTATTTAATTAGGCACAATTGTGCTCGGGCATGCTATTGCTTGCTTGTACTCTTCTCTTACTTTCATTCTCTCATACTCAAGCTTAGGAATTTGATGCCTATTTACACTTTCTTGAGTGACCTTTTATCTTCAATGGTATTCAAAAATACAAATTAATGTTCATTGGAATCCACCAATAAAAATATCTCATTGGAAAATAAAATTTCTTTAATGAGGGAAAGATGTCTTTCTCAAGTTGAGTCAATTGTATAGAAGATGTCTTGTTCCTTGAAAATACATCTTTGTTAAGAGTAGGCTACGAATAGAAGTTGTTATGTCTCCAGGGAAGACATCTTTCCTATCAGAGAAGATGTCTTGTTTGTGAAAATGACATGTTTTTTGTCAACCCTTTTGAAGCCAAGATGCTTATCTTGAAGTGTGAACAACTCATACAAACTCCCATTAGTTTTGAAACATCTCAAATACATTGAGAACATGCCAAAACACAAAGATAACACACACAGAGACACACAAAACATAGAATATACAAATATTTAAGGATTGAAACTTTGGATTAAGTGATGTCCTCATCATCTCTCCCACCCTTAAAAATGTCATTCTTACTAATCTTTTACATGTTGGAAGGCACCATGCTCTCATGACTCAAGGCCATCATACTTAGCACAGCTACCATGACTCAGTGCATCAAAAACATGATGAGAATGAGTATTATGTGTAGTCACAATAATTGAGATTTTTTTTGAGCTTCTCTTCCTCTTGAAGACTTGTCTTCATGTCCCATCATGCGTTTATGAGTTTACAACTCTCAATAGGTCTACCATATTCTTCAAAAATACTTGATAGATTCCTTATCCCACCATTTGGTTGCTAATACTTGAAGTTTACTCTTAACAATATGAATCATTGACTCACTAGTAATTTTCTCAACAAGAAAATACATATTCATAACTATAATTTATGAAAGGAAAAAAAAATATTTTCTTAACACCTTCAAAGATGCAAATATCCACATAAGCAATTCATAAAGTACTTCTTAATATTTTTACAAACTTTTCATCATCATTTTTCTGACTATTATGATGGAAAGAAGACCTTTGTTCATACCTTTAAGTTCTAGTCTCTTCTCTCCTTGGATTTTTTCGATCACTTCTTCCTCTTGATCTTTGCATTAATACAAAAGGATTCTCTTCTTCAGTTCTTCTTGAAATTTCTTCAAAATCTTAGTGCTTGCTAGCCATTATCTTAGAAATAAATTTTTTCATCTCAACTACAAAAGCCTAAAAAAAAATCTTTAAGCTCTTCAAGCATTTGTCCAAGATCTTGATTAGTCTTCTTCTTAGAAGGAATACCTTTCATAAACCTAAAGTAAAAACCTTAAAGTAACAAAAGAATATCTTCAAGTAATTTTCTTTAATTCAAGGTAACAAGGTATTAGACCTTGATACAAAGTGTAATGAAGATATAATTCATTCAAACCCTAGCCTTTCAAGAAAATGGATGCTTAATTACCATTAAAAAATTTTGATCTTACAAGATCAAAGAAATCTTTATCAATCTTAGATATTTCAAATCCTAAGTGGCATAAAGCTTAACAATTCTTTAAATTTCTTTTAAAGCTTGATGAAGATCAATAACTCAAGTGTGGATACCTCCAAACCAATGATCTTATACAAATTTAATAAAAATTTACCTCAACATATCCTAAAAAGACACATTCCATAACATTTTCAAGAAAAATTAGCCTAGAATATAAAAAAAATGCAAGAAAACAAAGAAACTCTTCCTTTATTAAACCTTTCTTAAAATAGAGAAATACATCAATAATGAGGAGATAAGCTCAAATCAAACCTCCCAAGAATCTTAGGTCCTATGTTTTCTCTCTTAATCCCTCAATTACTCAAAATTAAAGTAAAATATCAATACAAGAACACTTATAAGAGATTCTATAATTCTCTCTCAAGTGCCTCACTCTTACCTCTTACTTAATTGGACATAATTGTCCTAGTACAAGCTCTTCTTTACTTGCACTCTTCTCTTACCTTCCTTCTCTCATAATCAAACTAAAGTATTTGATGCCTATGTATACTTTCTTGAGTGATCTTTCCTCTCCCCAAGCATCCACAAATACAAAGTAATGTTCATTAGAATCTACCAATAAAAACATCTCATCACTACATAGGATGTATTTGACATGGGAAAGATCTCTTTCCTGAGTTGAGTTAGTTGTAGAGAAGACATTTTATTCCTTGAGAAAGATCTTTATTAAGAGTGGGTCCTACATAAAAGATGTCATATTTGAGGAAAACATCTTTCCTACTAGAGAAGACATATTGTCTCTAGGGGAGGTGCTCTTCTTATTAGCCCTATTGAACTCAAGGCACTTAGCTTGAAGCTTGAACAACTCATATGAACTCCCATTAGTCATAGAACATCTTGAATACATTGAGAACATGCCAAAACACATACATAAAAACATACAAAACATTTAAGGATTGAAAATTTGGACTAGGAGATGTCCTCATTACATGATGGTTGCAAGGTAATGATGGGATCCTAAGTACAAGATATATAAAAATAGAATAAAGTTTATTTTTTAAAATGCAAGTCTTAATTTTATAGTGGCTTAGTTTCAACATGGGTTTGATCTAAGGTGGTAGTAGGAAGGATAGTTACAAGCAAGCTGGATTGATTGATATTTTATTAGCAAGGGTTTGTTGCCAAAGAGATTAAGTCATCTACCTAAGAAATTTGAAAATTTTATCATGACATCATCAGAGGGTATACAAAAAAAATTTTCTAATTGCAACTACTCTAAAAAAAATTTCAACTATACAATAGGAGCATGTGGTTAGTAGACTCTTCAAAAGTTATCAGTCCCTGAATAGAACATTAAGAGGGAAAAAAGAGAATAATCATTTGATGTATTCCACCTTCTACACTTTAAAGGACCTATACATTTTTTGAATGATTTTTTGATTTTGCAGATACTAATACATCAAAGCATTTGTTTCATTGAATAGTATTAGTATCTCTTTTTGTTTTGTATTATAATGCTAAGAGGAAAAATTTGTTTCATTGAATAGTATTAGTATCTTTGATAACTTTGATGTTTTTGATTTTGTTGAAACTTGGAAAGATATTGGTCTTGTAGTTATTATAGTTTGTGGATTTATTAAAATTGTTGAAAGAAATACAAGAGCATAGGGTAAAGAGGTTGACCTTTTCATGGCATTACAGATTTAGTGAGCAATCTCTTAAAAATGGTGCACTTTTAAAAAAAATAATGACCATAACTAATATATTTGACTAAAAATCTTATGTTAGAATCATTGTACTCTCCTTGTCATATGTTATTTTGCCCCTAGGGATGCTACATTATATGATTCTACAAAGTTGTCTTGCAATCATTAATTTTAGTTCTTAGGTAGAGATATTATAAATTTTTTAGTAAAAGTCTTAGTATTTATTTGAAAATATTTCAATAATAAATAAAAATTATTGAGTGAAAATATAATATTGATGGCTTAGACATTGTTATAGATCACACCTAAATACAACATTCTATAGATGACAGTAATTTTTTTAAAGGAAAGATTAGGTCGATTAAATTACTTTAGGAAAAATTCCAAAAAAATAGTTACAAAACAACCCCTCATAAGAGTTGGAAACCCATCCAACAAACATAAAAATTTTCCAAAAAATAACGAGTCCAAATTTGGGAGATTCATCCAACAATCAAATAGTCTTAATAGTCCATCTAAAAAGCAGCATCATATTTAGGACTTGGAAAATTTAAAACAAAAAAACTTCATAGCCTAAGCACTTGCTATAACAATGGTGCATGTCCCAAAAAACATCAACAAAAATTAAAATAAGAATCATAGAAAATTAGTATTGGAACTCCCATTAGAGTAGCAAGTAGTGGGATGATCGGATTTGAACACATGTCCTAGCTGGATAGCCGTTGTCTAATGGTGGTATTGTCATTAGTTAAATGTAATGCCTTGGATGTAGGGAGGGCTGGGTGTATCACCTATACAAAAGGAGAAGCATATTGGCACATCATCATGATTAGTGAGGATAGAAGTAGGCTTGGAGATGATGCAATAGCCTAGACCATCTCATGAAGCTCTTGCTAGATAGTGTGTAGTTGGCAACTAAGCACACCGTAACATGGAAACCACATGCCATGTTTGCATGGGTTAATTGCCAATTGCACAATATGTCTCGAATCATTGTCAGGATTAGAGAAGGAGAAAAATACAATGTGGCCTGATTAGACATGGAAGGATCATGTTGGAAGTGTCACAATCACATGCCCCTTGGGAGGGCACTTGACACTAGAAGAAATTAAGGTTGAGCACTGAGATTGTAGAGATTCCATAGCAAACCAAGCAAGATTAATGGTTGAGATGTCAACTAGTCACTTGGATTGTTATGATGGAAAAGAATTAAAATTGGTGAAATGCTTACACATACTAAGAGTGATCATGACCTCTACATCTAAATTGTCTGACACTAGAAGAATATGAGAATGGCTACAAGGACATGTTGGTAGGAAAACAAGTTCAAGGGCCTAGAATATGAGGGTGCATAAAGAGTAGGGGACAAGATAGGAGAAGCATCAGAAAGAGAATGGAAGGGTGAGAGAGGATTAGATAGGGAATGGTTGTAAATAACTATGAAGGGGATGATGGTGTTGGTCAAGGATGGAAATTGATGCCCGTATGCTTACATTTGCGAATTTTTGTTGTCTAGAAAGTTTGAAATTTTTAAATACCTATATTTTTAAACAAGTACATGTCAAACACGTTTGTCATTTATAAAATATAATAGATGGGTAGTTATAAGATTAGTTTTATTAGTGTTGCTATTGTAATTTAACATTATGTTTTGAAATTCAAGGTGTTACTAATTTAAACTATACTAGGTGATGCCAAAATTTGAGATAATTTTTCTTAACTTAAGATATTTTGGACTTTACTCTTTTGGATAGTTAATAATTCTTAAAATTTTCTTTTAATCTTACCACCTTAACTTTATTTTCTTCTTTTTAAGATTATTTTTAATATTGTTGATGTTGTTTAATCATATACTCTAAAATCCAATGTATTGTTACTCATTCAGACTAGACAATGAGAAAAAGAGATATTTTTTCTTAATTCAAAATTTTTTCACCTTTACTCTATCAACCTCAACTTTATTTTCTCATTTTTATTTTTCATTTTATATATTTTATTTAATTTGAAAGCCAATTTTTTAAAACAACTGTAGAGTGAATATTTTTTCACAAGCACACCTGGCCATCAATTTCCAACCCTTATGTTGGTAGGGAGAGTGGGATTTGCATGAGGGAAAGATAAAAACTATGTTTCTATTCATTTAGATGTGCATGCAGGCCCACATGTATAACCCTTGGGATCCTAGATCAAATAGAAAAATAAATCTTAGAAGCTAGGGCCTAGCTAGCCAAGTCAATAGGTTGATCATGTCAGTGGCATTGTCAGGCTTAAATATGCAAAGTAACTTAAAATGAAACCTAGTTAGTGTGAAAATCTTAACATCAAGAGTTATATATCAAATTACCAACTAGATAAGCTTAGCCCAAAGTAGAGGTAGGTTCATGCATCAATATGTTCCTTTATGCTACACTAGGACTAAATTAGTCCTGAAAAAATCATGCACAATAATCACACCCGAGCAGTTGGCTTAGCTCATGAGGGAGTCCTAGTTATAAATGTCAGTAACTTTGGCCAAGAACTCCATATAAACCTTCACTTGCATATCTTCCATCACAAAACTATTATTGTGCGATGTCATAATAGCCTTCAAAAATCGTTGTGTGCGATAGGACCAAAGAGTGAAAAAGTATAGAGCTTAGCTAATGCACTATAAAAGAGGGAGAGTTATCACTCACTTTAGTTTACTATGTCTAGTTTGCTAATGTCACTCTATTTTGCAAACATGCATAGTGATCATGGTGTAGTTATGCATGTTTTTCCAAAGTTGGAAGTCAGTGATAGCCTTGCTCACATATTTAAATGGAAATTCAAGGTGCTTCATGCAAAAGATCCTTATGTTACATTCAATTTAAATCTCCCAAACCACTTCCATCCATGATGATAATTCATTTAAGTGTCTTTTCATAATGCCACCCTCTATGATCATGTCCCAACATTGATCCTAATCAACTCCAACCCATGTATGGAGAATGATCTTGATAACCTAGGAAAATTAAATTTGATAAAAATATTGTAAGAGGACTCACCCTCTTGAAAACACATAGTACACATAGGTGTTAAGGAAAATCCTTTTTTTTTATAACTTGTCCTATGTTAGCATGGCCTTGTGGGCTAGTAACCATGTAAAAAACTAGACTTAGACATAACAGTGAAGCTTCCATATTATGTGCCATCTTGGGGAGGTGTAGAATGAACTTTTGATCAAAGTGGGATCCAACAAGTTCGGTTGATAATGTTAAATATAAGATTATCAATTCTTATTATTATTGGTGGTTGGTGGTCCTTCATAATTTCATGAATTAACTTTAGTTGATTTTGGATTTCCTCACTAACCTGGATGGATGGGGTTTTTAACATTCCATTGGAAAATCATCCCTTAACTAGGGAATAGTGAGTATTTCCAAGAGAATACATGGTAGTAGGGAAGACGTTCCCAATGGAAGTGGTGGAAGCCTAACTAACTAAAATTTGGATGATTGGCACTATATTCAAACCAAGGGACCACTTTCCCAATAATTAAAGGAAGGTCTAGTCTTTTAGTATGATTTTCTAGATATTTGAATCTTGGGTGGTGTTCCACCAAAGACTTTAGTACTTATTTAACATAGTAGCAACCTAAGGTTTCTTTGATCCTAACCAGCTCTCCCAAGAAAGCTTGGCTGCTAACATTAGTGTCTACTTCCCAAAATCCTTAATGATACATTCTTGAGCCTCCACAGTGGTAGCAACCTTATCCTAGATAATCAAATGAAATTTTTAGTGATTACCGTAATGAGTTACATGTTTGTGATGACTTCATGCTTCATCCTACAAAAACAAGTCTAAGAGAATAAGAAAAATAAGGCAAAGAAAACACATTGTTACATGATGATACATATGGCCACATGAAATACTTAGCAAACTAGGTCATCATAGGTCATAATTATTAAAAAGTTTTTTAGTCCACTTTTTGTGCAAAAAAGAGATAGAAGAAAGAATGTTGGCTTAGTTGTTATTGATCACTATGATCATGGATGTTGATGTCATTACTTGCCAAGAAATTATGTTAGATGTAAAAATATTTTCAATAGGAATGATTGACTAGATTGACCAACTCATTCCCATTCATGTCTTCCACCCTGAAGGCTCAATTGCCATAAGACTTGGTGATTAAGAAATACCCTTCCTAGTTTGCAAAGAACTTTTCTACATGCTCACAAATAGCTTTGAGGACTAGGTCTCCCTTCTTGATCTTTCATTTTTTAGGTCATGGTAGTGTTATTACTTCTGCCTCTCCTGGTATTGCTCAATGTGAGCAAGTGTTTGCACTTGTTGCTCTTCCATTAAGTCCAAGTCATTGGTACATAGTTCCTTATTCTGTTTATTGTTGATGAAGTCTAACAGGGCTACTTTCAATAATGGAACTTGCAATTTAAGAAGAAAAAAACTTTAGAATCATAAACTAGCCTATATGGGGTTATGCTAGTTGCAGTTCGATATGTTGTTTCATAGGCCTAAAGTGAATGGACAAGCTACTCATGGCACTTGTGTCTGTTGTTGTTTAGCATCCCTTTTAACAAGTTTATGATGAGCTTGTTGCTAGCTTTAGCTTGTCCATTGGCTTGAGGGTAATACAGTGATGAAAAGGAATGTTTAATGCCTAGGACTTGAAAAAAGCCTTTCATTTCTTGGGTACTAAATTGTGGTTCATTATCTATGACTATGGTCATAGATATGCCAAAATAGGCTACTACGTTGTTAAGTATAAATCTACAGACTTGTTGAGACATTTTCTTCCTTCGGAGAATAGCTTCAACCCACTTTGTAAAGTATTTAGTTGCAATGATGATAGAGCTATGCCCTATGAAAGACTTAGGTGTTATAGGTCCAATGATGTCTAGTCTCCACCATTGAAATGGCCAAGTTATTTGAGTAGTGTGTAACTCAATTGGTGGCATGTGTATTAAGTTGCTATGCCATTGACAAATATCATAAGTTCTAACCTTCTACATGTAGTCACTCTTTATATAGGGTTAATAATAGCATAGTTGGCTAATTTTAGCAACCATGGATTTAGATCCTATATGTTTTCAACATACACTATCATGAACTTGATTAAGGACTATGTAAGCTTTGATTTTGCCCAAGCATACTAATAGTACGCCATCATAGGATCATCGACATAATGTGTTATCATCTATGATGACATACTATTTTGATCTTTTATGTACAATGTCCTTTTGAGAAGTGGTTAGACCTTGTGAAGATTCACCATGCATTAGCTAAAACCTAATATCATCCTACCACCCCTTTGAAGGAGTGGTGTTGATAGAGGCTATAGAATCACCTTCAATATTCTATGTGATGGGAATAGCACAATTTATGGTTAAGGTAGGTAACTTACTAAACACATCAGGCATCACACTCAGGGCTAAGGTTGCAATGGCATTAGCTAGCGTGTTCTTGGTTTAGGGCACATGTTGGATACTAATGTTTATAAATTATTGCATCAGTTTCTTTCCTAAATCACAATAAGGCTGAAAATGTTTGGCTTTACATGCATAAACCTTAGTTACTTGGTTAATCACAAGTTGCGAATCACCTTGATCATGAGGTGCTTTATTCCTTGGTCATGAGCTCCCATCATTCCCCTAATCAATCCTTCATACTCTACTACATTGTTGGTACATGGAAATTCAAAATGGTAAGTGAAAGGTAGATTTCACTAAAAGATAATGTTATGATGGAAGCAGCACTAGCCCCATGGGCAATTGAGGCTCAATAAAAATGCATAATCTCCTCGTAGTCCTTTGATACTTCATTAATAATGTTGACATGCTCATTAGGGAATTCAAGGTCTATGGTTGCATGGTCTTCTATTGGTGAAATAGTAAGTTGTGTGGCTATCACTTGGCCTTTCATTGATGCATGAGAGATGTAATGAAGATAAAATTTGGCTATTATGACTTTTCAACAAGTGATAGATATTCATTGTTATTCCTCTAAGTACGTTGTCCTTCCAAATGACATAACCTACCTCTTAAAGAGGCAGTACCATCACTTCTTCAATGAGAAGACTAGGGCTAGAATATACTTCTATACTTTGTTGTATTAGGTCTCATGAGAAATTAATGCATGACTTAGTAGTATGCAAGAAGCTCTATCCCATCATCTCTTTTCTGACATACTAGAGAGGTAATGGATGTGTTAGAGATAGCAAGTTAGATGTAAAAAGGCTTATCCTCTTGCAGTGAATAGACCATCAATAATTGTGCCAACTCTTGCTTAAGGTTTTCAAAGGCTTCTTGCCATTAAGCCATCCACTCATAGTAAACTTCTTTCTTAAGCAAGTGTTGCAAGGGTTGTAACTTATCCATAAGCTTAGCAATAAACCTATGGATAAATTGTAATCTACCTTGTAGTCCTTGAAGCTCCTTAAGGTTGGTTGGTGCTACCATGTTGGATATGGACTTAACCTTATCAAGATCAACATGTATTCTTACTTCAAATACTACAAAGCTAAGCATCTTAATGGTTTTGACACCAAATACATACTTCTTGAGGTTAAGCCTAGGCTCATATTTGAGACATTGTTTTAACACAAGGTCAAGGTCATACACATGGTTGTTGGCTATTTTGGATTTAACAGCTATATCATCTATGTAGTCATTGAGTAATCCTAGCATATGATCACTAAATATATATGTCATTGATCTTTGGTAGGTTACTTCTGCATTCTTCAAATCAAAGGACATCATGGTGTAACAAAAGGTACCCCAAGGGATCATGAAGATCATATAAAGTTGATGCTCTAGGTTAATCCTAATTTGGTTATATCCTAAGAACCCATCAATAAAGGATAATAAGGCATGCCCAACCATAGTATTGATACATTGATCAATACTATGAAAATGGAAATCATCTTTGATAATTGCCTTATTTAGTTTTTAGAAGTTGATACAAATATGTATACTCCTATTTTTCTTAGGGACTACCACTATGTTGGATATCCATTCCATGTAATTTATAGCTCTAATGAAACTAGCTTGATATAGTTTTGTGATTTCATCACAAACTACCAGGGCTAAGTCTAGTCTAATCTTATGAACTCTTTGCTTAACTGGCTTAATACTAGGATCTAGTATGATGTTGTGTTGCACTAGGCATGGGTCAAGACCTAGTATATCATCATATGACTAGGTAAAGGACTTAATGTTATCCTAGAGGACCTTGGTGATGTCTTGAGCCTATTGAGATTCTACTGTGGAACTTAGTTTTAGTGTTTTCTCCTCACCATTATGTGTCATGATAGGAACCTCAACTAGACAATCCTTGGTCATATCGTTAGCCTCAAGGTCAATGGTTTTGACTAGGTTTTTAGACCATTCTAGAGGTTATAGAGGCTATATGGCTGACAAGACCCTCAGGCTCAAGATCTATATAATTAAGGTCAATGCATTGTTCAACATTACCATGAGGTCCACTTAGACTTAAAGGTACATTTAATTGATCCTAGGTGTCCATACTCGAATCCTACATAACAACCATAAGTACATGAAAAATCACCTATGTGATAAAATGAGTAAATAATGCCAAAATAAAGCAAAATACTCTAGCAATAGCCAAAATACGTTAAGATAAAGGCCAAAGAGAGTTTGAGAAAGGCCACTTAAAGGTTACCAGAGGTAGGTGAAGATAAACAAGGTGAAAGAAAGGCTAAATAAGGTCAAATGAAGGCTAAATGATAGTAGAATAGTGTTAAATGAAGGCTAAATGATGATCATGCTGCATTCAATGATGCTAATTAAGGTTAAAGCATGGGAAATGAAGGCCATAAATGAGGAATTAAGGGTGGAAAAGATGCATTGAAGGCTAAAGAGCATGAAACGATGCTAAATTGGGACAAATGGTAATCAACTGAGATCAAATGATGGTCTAATGATGGTCAAGCACCATCAAATAAGGTCGAACAAAGCTAAGAAATTATCAAAAAAGGTCATAGGGGATAAGATAAGGTAAAGGGGGTAAAGTAAGAGGCTAATTGACATGGAACAAAGTCACATTATAGCCAAATGATATCAAATGGGGTCAGATGGAGCTCAAATGGTGATGAATGAAGCCAAATGAAAACTTAATAATATCAAGCACTCCCAAAAGATGTCAAACAAGGCTAAAAACATATCCAAGCAAGGCCATAAAGGTCAAAATAAAGTGGACAAGGTAGACCCAAGGTCCACTAACATAGAATATACCTAATTAATAGCCAAATAATGAGAATTTATGTCAAATGAGGTGCAAATGATGGTCAAATCCCATCAAAAGATGCTCTAAAGGGTAAAATAAGGGTATGATCATGTCCAATGGAGTAAATCATTGTCAAACCTAGTTCTCTAAGGCCAAAAGATGCCAAACGATAGAAACATTTGATGGAATAAAGTTAAATGATGTTAAAATAACAAAATGAAGCCAAATGACATCAAATGATATGACAATGAAGGTCAATAATGCATAAAAATATTAAACCAAGTTAAAATATAGTGAAATTATGTAAATCAATAAAAGCAAGAAACATATGGTAACACATGGTTAATATTAATAAATCAAGATTAGATTTTTCTAGAGTTAGGCCTTAGTGGGCCATGGTGTAGGTCTATAGGGTTGACAAGTGAGTTTAAGCACTTGATGTAGTTGATTAGAGGCTTTTTGAAGTCAAAATTAAGACCTTTTATTATGACTACGTTGGACCCAACTAGGACTACATTGGCCAGCATAGTTGGGATAGGCCCCAATGTAGTTAATATTAGTAGATGGTCTTCCAAGTTTTTTATCACTAGTTTTGGGGTCCCAATGGTTTGTATCATTGGCACAATGGACTAGGGTTGGAGATTGATGAATTTTGGCATCATTTTTACCTTGTGGAACCTACCAATAATGTGAAAACTGGTGACTATGCTAGGGCTATGCTAGCCAATGTAGTGCTGACCTACCTCAATGTAGATACATTTGAGAAGTAGGTTTGTGAGGTCTTAGAGTTGAAAATAGTGTTCCATTAGCTTCCTAGGGTAGTGTAGGGTCTTGGAAAGGCTAAATAGGCCATTTCAAAGTCAAAATAGGCTACCAAAGTTGGAGTTTTGACACTAGCACCTCATGAATATGATAGCCAACATAGTTGAGGGTTGCTTTAGTGTAGTTGAGCTAAACATTGAACTTTTCATGGTTACACAGGGCCAAACTATAGCTAGCTTAAAGGTTCCAACACTAAAGGAATCTTGAATCAAGTCTTTGGCTATTTTGAGTGCCTTGGTGTTGGTTTAACCATCCTGGGGTACATTAGGAATATGATGACCAAGATAGTCTTGGCCTACCTTAGTGTAGAACAATGGAATTTGACATTCCCATGGTTAAAATAAGGTAAAATGGTGGCTAGATGATGTCAAACAATGTTTTGGATTTCTCAAGAATGATTTTAAGCCATTTGGGATGTTATAATACTAGCTAAACCAACTTATAATTATGACTATGCTGGGAGTATGCTAGCTAGCATAGTCTTGGCCTATCTTAATGTAGTATGATGTGAATTTTTGATTTTCATGAGTTTCTATGGTTAATCGAATAGGTCCTTAGGTTTCTAGATTTACCAATTTTCCTAGCTATGGTTTTGGCTTAGGATGATCAATTCTAGAGGTTTTTTGGGTATTGAAATGGTTATTTCCCATTTGGACTATGCTGGCTAGGGTAGTTGAGCCTAGCATCAACATAGATGAAGGAAACCTAGAATTTACAAGGTCAAAAAGAGGTGGAATTGTAGTTAGATAAGGCCAAACAAGGTTCTAGATTTCAAAGTTAGGTTTTAGACTATTTGGAACATGACATCACTAGTCAAACCAACCTAGAACTATAACTACATTGGGATTACATTGGCCAACATAGTCTATGTTGTGACCCAAAATCTTGATCATTGGAAGAAAACCAAGGATCCTCGATGCAAGTAGTTCTCAAACCCCAAATCCCCAAGGCCACCATGATAAAAATGGAATTCAAGACACCCTGTCCAATTTGATAGATCAACTACAAACTTATGAGATGTAAAACATGGGAGTATAAATACATCTAGAAAATGCATAGAAAATAAATTTATTTTTGAACACAAAACTCAAAACTCAAAACTTTATTGAGAAAGAATAAAGAATAAGTTAACGAAATGTGTACAAATGGTGCTTAGATGAGAAAAAAGGGGGATTCACTTATGCAAGAGTTGAAAGCCTATTAAAATTGATGTGATCTACTCCATGATCCAAGTGCTAAGCCATTCCTGATGCTATCAAACCTTCCTTCACTGTTGCAACCTTGGATATACCAATTAGGTCACTACTAGGGGGGTGTGAGAAAGGTGAAAAATTTGGATGCCAAATTGCTCCACACGGGGGTTTTGAAATCCCAGAAGTGTAGTGTTGACACCAAAAATCTACCAAATCTCAAATCCACAATGCTTCCATGTTGGGATTCAAGATAATGCAAGTATGGGAACTTACAAGAGCTCTTGAGTGCTTGAAAATGCTTCAAGTGTGGAATTGTATGTACGAAAATTGCTTGGGAATGCTGAACTTGCTAAAAATTCCAAAACCAAAATTGCTTGTATGTCCAAAAATTAGTGAACCTATAAATGGTGTTGGAGGTTGAATTTTATAGGATCTTTGGATCATGAATGGGCTCCAAAATGTCTATGATTTGGCTGCAAAAATGGCTATGAAATGGCTACAAATTGACTACTAAACTAGGTGAGATGGGTGCCCAAATTTGAGGGGTTACTATACATAGTAAGTGCTTCTCCCCATGCCCATTCCATTTACTATAAATAGTAACTAGGGCACACCTTCCATGCTGGAGATGAATCTTCCATGTTGAGCTCTCCACCATGCTTGTTAAAGTCACTAGTCAATGTTGAAGTGCATGAAGTGATGAATTTTAACTTTTGTGGCTTCCATGCTAGAGGATTAAATTTTCCACACTAGGAATGAAGCCTCCATGCTAGGGGGGAACTTTCATGCTGAGTGGAAAAAGTTTCTAGGCTAGGGAGGAAAGTTTCTAGGTTGGGGAGAAACTTTCTAGGCTAGGGAAAACTTTCCAGACTAGGGGGAAAGTTTCTAGGCTATGCATGTGGTCTCCAAATTGAAGGGAAATTTTTTTTGAAACCCCCATACTTCCATGTTGGGGGTAGGTAATATCTACCCTCATGCATATGTTTTTAGTATAGAAAAATGTATACCCCTCATAAAACTCATCAAATTGCCTTTTTGGCATTCCAAAAGGCATTGTTGACACCCCCAAGCCCAAATATAGACACTATGTGACTTTTTTCACTTAGGGAATGAGGCTTTAACCACTTATGAGGCATTTTAGCCCCAAAAGTATAAAGTATGTGAAATTACCCATTGTGGATTACAATTTTCACATTTACAATAAAGTTTTACCTCAAGTTTCATGGTGTGAAAGCTACATGATGTAGATTGGTTATAACATGCAAATTTTTGTGGTGTTTTAATGGCCTCTCTTTGTTCGTGCCTAGAGGATTGACTTGAGAGGCACTATCAAATAATACAAAACATCACTACATATTATAACACTAAAATGCATACAAGACACATGAGAATCAAGCTATCTAGGTCACCAAGGCTACTATTTTAAGGCTGTGATGGGCCATCGTACTAGTCTAAGGCCGTGGTAAGTTGTGTTACCAATTTAAGGTTGTAGCAAATCATTGAAAGTAGGCTCGCTTATTGATGATTTTCAGCTACATGTTGTATGGTTTTAGATAGGAATGAGTGACTAGATTGACCAACTCATTCCCATTCATGTCAGCTATTCTAAATGCTCCATTTTTGTACACTCTGGCAATAAGGAAGGGCCCTTCCTAGTTAGCTAAGAATTTGTCCACATGCTGACGGATGGCCTTGAGGACTAGGTTCCCCTACTTGATTTTATTCATGGTCAAGTTATGGTGATGTTGTTGTTTTTTCCTCTCTTAATAATGCTCGATGTGAGCAAGCACTTACATGCATCACTTCTTCACTGAATCTAGGATTTCTATCTGCAACTCCTTGCTTTGTTCATCATTGATGAAGTTTATCAAGGCTACTTAAAGTAATGGCACCTACAATTCAAGAGGTAAAATAGCTTCAGAATCATAAACAAGGCTATAAGGGATCATGTCAATTTCCATGTGATAGGTTGTTCTGTATACCCATAGTGCATGGACAAGTTGCTCATGTGACTTCTACTTGGTATTTTTGAGCATCTTCTTGAGCAAGTTGATGATGGCCTTGTTGCTTACTTTTGCTTATCCATTAGCTTGAGGGTAGTAAGGTGACAAGAAAGAATGCCTAATGCCTAGGTTGTGATAAAAATCCTTCATTTCTTGGTTGCTAAATTGAGGTCCATTATTTGTAACTATGATCATGGGTATGCCAAAATGAGTTACAATGTTATCTAAGATAAATTTGCAAACTTCTTTAGATGTGGTCTTCCTTAGGGGAATAACCTCAACCCACTTGGTGAAGTATTTAGTTGCTGTGATGATGAAGCTATGTCCTACAAAAGACTTAGGCATTATAGGTCTAGTGATATCCAATCCCCATCATTGAAACAACCATGTTATCTAGGTAGTATGTAACTCAGTTGGTGATACATGTATTAGGCTACTATATCATTGGCATATGTTACATCACTTAACCTTTTTCATGTAGTCATTTTCCATATGGGGCCAATAGTATCCTAATCATCTAATCTTAGTGGCCATGGCTCTAGGTCCTATATACCCTCCACAAACTCCCTCATGAACCTCCACAAACATCACTGAGGTCTTCTCATCACTATCTTAATGTTTAAGGGTTTAAGGCTCCAGTGAGAAACTTAGTTTAAGGGTTTTCTTCTCACCCCTATGTGTTGTGACAGGGACCTCAACTAAAGGGTCTTTGGTTATGTGTTTGCTTCTAAGTTAAGGGTTTTGCATATGCTTTCAGGCCATTCTAGAGGTTTCTCTATTGAGGCTATGTGATCTACAAGACTCTTAGGCTCAAGATCTAGGCAATTGGGGTTGATACACCATTTAATATCATCATGAGGTCCATGTAGACACAAAGGCCAACTAAGTTGCTTCCAAGTACTCATACTTTGATCCTACATATCAACCAAAAGCATATTAAGTGGCACCTAAGTAAAAGTAAATAAATAACATTAAAATGCCATAAAACATATGCAAATCTAATGCAATCAAGGTCATCCAAGGTTATTAGTGAGATAAGGTCAATTTAGAAAAGTGCAATAGAGGTGAACAAAGATGACATAAAGGTCAACCAAGGGGAAGTATAAGAAGTAAGGCTATAAAAGATCAATAAAGGTCACGATTTTGTTAGTTTAAGGCCTTAGTGGGACATGATCATATGGTATCAAACAGTGGTCACTGAAGGTCAAACTCCACTATTTGATACCATTTAAAGGCCAAACAAAGACAAATAGAGTTGTAATAAGACAAAAAATGAACATATAAGGTTGTATAATGGCCATAGAAGGTTAACAAGGTCAACAAGGCAACATAAGTCCAAAAACAAGCCAAAACATTACATAATAAGGCAAAAAATCAAAGAAAATAGTTATATATGATAAAATTTGGTTAATATAGACAAAAGATGATTATGTTTTTACTAGTTTTAGGCCTTAGAAAGCCATGTTTTGAGACTATAAGGCTATTAGGTGAGTTCAAGCATTAATCAAAGATATTTTTGGGATGTTTAGACCCAAAAATCAAGTGTTTTAATGCTTCCACACTAGGCTTAGCATGGAAATAGGAAATCTTAGTATGAAAACCAAGGAAAATAGGTTTTTGGATTCTAAAAGATCCAAAACCAAGGTTTCAAGACCTTCCCAAGGTAGTATAGGGTCAAATCCCTCAAAATTGAGTACTCCAAAGGTCTCTAACGGTAAAAAAGAAAGTTCTAAAGTTTTTCCCCTTTGTTTCTACATTGGCCAACATGCAAATGACGGGGTTTAGAATGGAGAACCAAAATCAAAGTAAAAATAAGGTTAAACATGGTCAAACTGGTAGTTGGAGCCCAAATATGGAACTTGTGCATCTCCCAGCTTCATTCTGAGGTAATTTGAGGCCATTTTAAGTGTCAATAAGTGTCAAAATGGCTTCTCCCACTTTTTCCATGTTGGGCATAGTATCCTCAATGTGGAAAATAGGGGACACTTATTTTATGAATTTAAAGTCACTTTGGGGTACTTTGACTAAGTTTCTAGGCCCCCCAAGATTTTAGACTTTGATTTTGCAAGTTTTTGGTTGATTTTGGGTTTTTTTGAAGGTTGCTTAAGGGTACTGAAGGTCTTTCCCATTACTTGCATGATAGGAGATTACTCTAGCATGGAATAATGTGGGGAATTTATTTTAGAGGTTGAAATGAGATCAAATAAGCAAAATCTTAAGGCTACGATATCCTAGGCTTCTCCAACATAGATCATTGACTTCTAGGAGTGCCATAAAGTCTCAAAAAGTGGAAAAGTAGCTTCCCCCTTATTTTCACATTGGGAAAGTTACTCTAGCATGGAAGAAGTAAGAATCCTAGATCTAGACCAATTTGGGTCACAATCGACCATGCATGTTACCTTCTAGTGTTGCCAAGGTCAAGGGCTATATATCCATGTCAAAATATAATAGTTTTGAACATCCTTGCCTAGTTTTTTGGCTTCTCCCACTTTTTCCACATTGGGGATGGAGAGCTCAGTGTCAAAAACAAGGGGAAACAAATTTTTGGCCATCTAAGTTTAGTTTTGTAAAGTTTAAGGGCTCCAATGGCTACTACCAAGGTTTTAGAGTGCATGAAAGGTCATTTGATGTCATTCTAAGGTGTTTAGGAGCCTAAAACAAGTTCCCCCTTACATTTCCATGGTAGGTATACTATCCTTAGCATGGAATAAGGGATCCTTAGTGTGGAAGAACCATGAAACTTATATTTAGGCTAATTTTGACCTCAATCGACTGTGCATATTAACCTTTAGGGTTACTGGGGTTGAGGAATAGTGTTTGGTGTCAAGTTTTGGTAATTTTGAGTATTTCTAAGTGTTTTTTGGGCTTCCCCATTTTTTCCATGTTGGGATTGGGATTCTCTACATGGAAAAGTATGGGAAATCAAATTTTGACTTCCTAACATTAGTTTCTTGAAGTTTGAAACCTCCAAACAATGCCAGCAGGGTTCTAGAGTGCATGTAAGCTTACTTAATGTCATTCTAAGGTAGTTATGAATTTTAAATAAGTATCCCCTTTAATTTCCATGTTGCGTAGCATGGAGAGAAAATTTTGAGCTTGCAGACACCATAAAACTTAGATCTAGCCTAGTTTCTACTTTAATAGACGATGCATGTTAGCCTTCAAAGCTACCTAGGTTGAAGTCTAGAGCTTGGAGTTAAATTTGATAATTTTATAGGCTCCCAAAGTGGTTTTTGAGATTTTCCCTCTTTTTACACACTAGTAATAGTATGCCCAATGTGAAAAATTAATGGGAAATAGATTTTCATACTTTTGCATCATTTTTGGTCATGCATGCAAGTCCCTATGGTTGCTAGTGGTGTTGGTCAATGCATGGTGTCAAAATTCTACTATTTTGAAGGTTGATGAGTGTTTCCCCCATGTTTCCATGCTAGGTCTTCCATTCTTAGCATGAAAAATTATGGGAAAAGCTTTTTGGTCATGCATGCAAGCTCCAAAGGTTTCTAGTGTCAATTGCTACTACTTAATGTTAAACTTGGGTTGTTTCAAGGGTTTCTAAGTAATTTCTAAGCTTCCTCACTTTTCCACATTGGGGCTTCCATGCTTAGCATGAAAAATTGGGGGAAAAGTGTTTTGATCATTTTTTATCTTTCTGGTTTTGCATAAGTATCCACAGGGTTGCTAGTGTTGGTCATTAATGCCTAAGGTTAAGATTTGATCGTTTTAGAGGCTATGAGGGGGTTTCTAGGTTTTCCCCTTTTTTCTATGCTGAGGGTGGAAGGGTCAGCATGAAAGAGGTTTCCCCCAATCAAGAAATTCAAATCTAGGCTAGATCAATAGTCGATTGACTATGCATGTCAACCTCTCAGGTTACCAATGTCGATAGTCAATGTTGAATGTTAAGATTTGATAATTTGGAGGCTTCTAAGTGCCTTATGCAATCTCCCCCCTTTCTTTCATGCTGGGCATGATGGCCTTAGTGTGGATGAGAGGGTGATGGCTGTTTTGTACCATATTTGACCCATTTTTGGGCTTTTGGAAGCTCCAGAGGGTTCCAGCAAGGTCTAGGGGTCACCAGACATCAAGAAATGGTTATTAGGTCATATATTTAGGTCATTTTTTGCTTCCCCTAATCTATCCACACTAAGGGTAAAAGTCTCAACATGGAAAAAACAAAATCCAAGCTTTCAACCAATTTTGATTAGGTCTGGTGAAATTCTGAGGCTGCCAGAGATGCTTGTAGGGGTTCTATGTCACATGGGGCACACTCTAGTGTCAAACTTGTGCTAGATGAGTGTTGGGAGATAAGAGTGAGTGTTACCCCATTTCTTCCATGCTAGGTACTATTTCCCTAGCTTTGAAATTCATGGTTCTTAGCCTTTCTCATGTTTTGCCCAATTTTGGAAACCCAAAGTTAAGGCAAGTTTGGGTTACCAAAAATAGAAAGATATTTGTAAGTCTAATGAATTTGTAGAATAATAGGCATGTTTCTATGTTGGGCATGGTATTCCTTACATGGATGCTTAGGGTTAAGGTTTCCATAATGTTTTAAGTGTCAAAATTGGTAAAAATCTCAATATTGATGCAAGTTTTGGTCAAAAGTGAAGATGCAGGGTGGGGCCCACAAACCAAAAATTTAAAATTTTAGAAAGTGAATTTGTTTCCCACTAAAAACCAATGTGAGCTAAAATTTTCCCCCTTTCACTTTAGTGGACTTGTAGTTAGGGTGCATTGAATTGACAGCTAGGGTTTTAAGGTGTGCATTTAGGTTTTAAATGAATTTGATGCATCTTTCAAGTTTTGATCATAATTGTCATTCTCTAGCAACAACACATTGAAGGAGAGCTCTGTCAGAGGTTCTTATGGTAGCCACAACCAATTCCCAATGTGGAAGCCTTTTATCTCCCCTATAGCCAGTGTAGAACTACTATCCTCTTTTAATCTCCATCATCCTCAATGTTGAGCTTGCCATGGTACCCAAGCAGTGAGGGGGAAAGAGAAAAAATCCTACAATACAAAGAATGGATGAATATGATTAGGAGTTAGAAGACATTCCCAAAACTATATCCATCCAAGCTTCTTCTGTGGCTACTCTAAGGTAGGCAATTCTACCTATTTTTGCCTTTGTTCTAAGGTTTTTCAAGTTTTACTTTTAATTTGTTAGGGCCATTTATTCTAGATCTACTTTGGTGGATGGATTAAAATAGAATTTTGATAAAACCCTACCTTGTATTTTTCTATTTCCAGATGGATCCATATTTTTTTCGTTATTTTAGCTTTTGTAGATTTGATTTTAAAAATAGGACTTACTGTTTCATGCATTTTTCCTAAAATATTGGGGTGTGGCTATTTTTTTTCAAATGTAGGCCTTAGGATTTGTTAAAATTAAATTTTAAAAAAATCCTACCCCATCATTTTGATGTGAATTTTAATGGGTTTCAATGGTTTTGGCTACTTCAACTATTTTAATGGCTATATGAAATTTAGATTTTGAGATTTTTGAAATTTTGATATGAAAAAGTAAACAAATTTGTGTATTTTTTTCTTGGTAGAATAGTTGCATATCTAAAATATTAAAGGTTATGGATTTGTATCCCTTTGTTTAAGAATTCCAATGGTTTATTTCTTGTTTAATTTAACCTTGAAATAAAGAAGTTATGGTTGTTTCCTAACATTGTGTAGTTAGGTTGTTTATGCCTCTTTCAAAATTTCATGCAAATTAGTGAATTTCTTCTAGGGAAATAGCAAATGTTTCAACTATTTTCTAGTCATGTCTACATATGCATTGGCTTGAGCTTCTCAACAGAGGTGAAATCACTTCAATTGTATTTAAAATGAATTTTCAACGAATTTTTTATTAAGCATGTGTACTGAGGATGCTTGTGCCATTTTTGGATTATTGTCCAAATTAACAAATTTTTCTAGCATAAACAGCAAAGGTTTTAAACACTTTCTCATAAAGGCTACATAGGGCTCGATTTAAGCTTTCAAACTATGGTGGAATCACTCCATTTGGAGCTCAAATGAATTTTTTATGAATATTTTTCTATGGCTATGTGAATCAAGGAAAAACTCACGGTTGTAGTACATTACCTATAGAAATGGTTGATATGTAGAACTTATGATTTTCTTTTGTGAGCATGTAAAACATAATTTTTCTTTTTTAAGAAGAGTAAAATATTTTTTCTATTTTAAATAAGCTTTTACTATGGCTACATGGTTTTTTCTAAGTTTATTATGCTTTTTCTAAATTTTTGCATAGTTTAGATGGTTTTTCCAAATTTATGCATGCTTTGCATAATTTAGATATTTCTTCTAAACTTGTGCTTGGTCTTTTTTTAACATGTATGCATAATCTAAATGTTTTTTCTAAGTTCATGCATAATTTAGACTAAGATATAGCTTTGGGCTATGAAATGTTGTTTATGAAGGCTATAAAATATCATAGCAATGATTTCATGGAATTTCTTAAGCTAATTTAAATAAACATCTAAGAGCTTTTTACAGAGGCTAATTTCACCTTTGACTTAGAAAGTTCTTCCTAAATTTTTTTAAAAATTCCAATTGGTCATGATGTAAGGTTGTGCAAGGTTGTAATAATGTTTTCTTATGAAATTACAAAGGCTAGTTTTACATCTAACTAGATGTTTTGTCTAAATTTGCTAAGTAACTCTAATAGGTAATAATGCTTTTTCTTTGAAAGGTTGTAATAGTGCTTCCTTTTTTTTGTGGAATTTCTTAAGCTAATTTAGATAGACACATTAGAGCCTTTTAAAGAAGCTAATTTTACCTCTAACTAGGATGTTTTCCTAACCTGTTAAGAAATTCTAATTGGTTATAATATTTTTGTTTTATTTCATGTAGGGTCTTCTTGAGACTTGTCCTCATTATAGTGGAGATAGTTGGTATCTTGTACTACATTGGTCATCTGAAGACCAACACCCCACCACATGACATGCCTATAAGAAATCTCTCATTGTGGTTCCAGCCTAGGGTAAGGGATTTCCTTGCCTACCTTCCTAGGAACTTTAGTGTGATGCTGTGGTCACACATGTCTGTGGATGTAGCAGGGGTCATTGTGGAGACCCTGTTGCCTTGGGGATCTAGCCTGATCACCAAGTACATTACTGATAGGATTCTTCCTAAGACTATAGGGGGACTAGCAAATATCATGAGTCCACATTACCTTACATAGATCTAGATGATGCTAGACTATAGTCAGTATAATACTGACAATACTCTGATTGTGGTGCATAGAGCCCACACACTATTCCAAAATCCACTAGGCACTGTGTATCATCTATAGCGGTAAACATGGTTATTGTAATGTTTTTATGGTTTTGACTTGATTACTTATCCTAAATTGATTAATTTAACTTCTTGCAGGTACAAGGTCAACGATCAAGGCTTGATTTTCAATGATCAAATACTGGCAATGGCTCAAGCTACTTTGGGAAAATTCACCAAGAGTCCTAAAATCAGAATTGCTATGTATCAATAGTTAAGAGGGGACTTTGATAAATACACCACTCGGTTTAACCTTATATACAAAAAGTGCATAAATGATAAAATGATGCACAGTTAGTGGGTAGATTTTGATGGCATGGATCAGACCCTTGTAGTTGGAACATCCACACCTCAGAATACAAGTAAGGGTGAAAATATAGCTTCTAGTGTTTTATGGCTCTAGGTTTTTTATTATTTTTCTTGGTTGTTGAAATTTATCATATTGATGCTAACCTTTTGTTTTTACTCTGTAGGACCTTCCACCTCAACTAATGTCACTATACCACTTTCACGTTCATGTCATGGAGATACCCTCATCCTAAAGTTTAGTGACATTAGCATAAGAGTGGCCAAAGGATCAAGCACCTAGATACATTCAAGTGAACATCCAATGTGTAGGTGTACTCGATGTATTCATGGCACCTATCCCTTCCATTCCTACTATAGAGATGCTACATGTCATCAACTCCTTTGATGAGGATGTTGGTTGCTTTAGCACCGTCATCCAAGGTATTAAGGTGAACATAGATGTAGGTTCTGGGCTCTTTCACAACTTGTTTGATGTCCCTACTAATGGGGCAAAGGTTCCCACCAAGATGATAAGGGAATTGGGCCATCACAAAGAAGTCCTAGAGTGGCTTGGTGCCAACATGGGCCACTCTACAATTTCAATGGATAGCTTCACAAACCTTGATACAAAGGAATCATATCCTTTATTTAGCTCTCATGCATTCCCCAAACTACTATTACAAAAGATGGTAATTGACCTAGCACAAGGGTGGACCTTTAAGAACATCTTGATGGAGGGCATCAAATTTGATTGGGCTACTGCTTTGGCTACTGGGCTTTGAGAGGAGATCCTTAGACTCCATGTTGACACCTCTATGATAATTGATGTGCACTTTGGATTTTTTGTAGGTTATCTAAAGAGCTTTTCAAAGTTTCTTGTGGTGTATAAGAATGGATGATGGGTTTCCAAAGACCCAAGGCAAATTTCTAGGCCTTATATAAAGCACATTTATGCAACAATTTAGGCCTAGAACCCACTAGAGGGATGGATGAAACATTATCCATCATCACTAAGAATCTTAATGTTAGGTAGTATGAGTCTCCTGACAGTATTGATGATGATGAGTCCCTCTTGTTTCCTACTAGTGTCTAGGATGCTAGATGATAACACATGGAGGCTGAAGGGGTAGTTAGAGAGAAACTCAAGAGGCCTATGGAGAAGGAACCCCCAACACTAGATCAGCCTACCTAGAAGAAGCTTATGTTTAAGCTTAAGCCATCATAGCAGGTACTTTTAGGTATGTTTTTTTTTAATTTGGGCTATTTCATTTTTGAAAATTGCAAGGCTACTTTATGGTTTTATGTGTTAACGGGTTTTCTATGTGTTATGCTTGTAGATAAGCATCAACTTATTATAGCCCAAGCTTATGAAAAGGTAGCACAAAGCCATGCAAAAGAGGCACTCCTAAAGTAACCTATGATTGAAGAACTTGCCAATGTAGGTATAGATGATTTAGATGTCTTCTTTGATGAGGTAGTACCAAGTACCTATCCCATCATCATCCCAGAGGAGGGAGAGAAGGAGGAGCTAGATATGCCTATGCTTTAATATTTTTGTTATATATCATTGATTATCTTTGGTTGTCATCCTAACCTTTCAATGATTATTATGCTTACAGTAGTTCTTGAACCACCAACACAAGCTTCCATCCCTAAGTTTCATGTGAAACCATGGGTAGGACTTTAAACAAAGTGGAGTTCATGCGTGGGATGGCTAAGGACATCATCGATCGATTGCATCAAGTCGCACCTAAGATAGGTAAGGATTTTGTTTTATGTATCTTGGTTGTGGGATTTTCTTGCATTATGGCTATCTTAGGTTTTTTTATGATTTTATTTTGTGCTTATCTAGTATCATCTATGGAGTGGAACCCTAGCAAAGACATGGAGGTAGACTCCTTGCCTAGACTTCCCTATAATTTGTCTAGTATACCCATGAAGCTGTATGACATTGCCATTGATTTAGAAATGTTGTGTGCAAAAGCTTCATGGGAGCTAGAGAGGTCCAATGAATCCATATGGGAGGAAGTTTTAGGCTTGAGGGAAAGGGCTCAAAGGTAGAAGGATATGATTAGAGATCTCCAAGACCATAAAGCCTTTGTAGAAGCCTAAGTGACTAACTTGGGGGAGTTATGAACTAAGGAGATCATATGAACCCACTTCTAGCATGTTGTTTAGGAAAATGTAGTGGTCCTACAAGAGATGGTGAAATAACGTATGTAAATGGACCTCATCTCCTAAAAGGTTAAGGACTAGAAGGATCACTACACTTGGGTCCTGAAGTGGGACAAGACATAAAAGGCCCACAAGCATTAGTATAAGGTCGATCATGGGGCCTACATAAAGGGGTTTAAGAAGGAGTTAGTTGAATGATGCAAGAGAGAGTTGTTCATTTAGGGGATCCAGGTGGAGAGTCCTTATCAACTTTTTGAAAGTACTCTCAAGGTGGAGCAATCACCTACTCTTCAAATCACCCTAGTTGCAGATGAGACCTCTACAGCTACTACTACTCATAAGCCTCCTACTTGGACTCCTATAGATAGGTTTGGCATTCTTTCTAGCATTGATCTTGGGGATGTTGATTGGGTCAAAATGACAGAGGACCAAATCCTCCATTGTTTGGAGGAAGGCCTTCCCCATCTACCCTCAAAAGTAATGGAGTCAAAATCTCCCTATGTTTGATATGTTTTATGTTTTAGTCTTTGTTGTAAGTTATGATTTTAGATATGGGTTACTAACTAGCTATATGTTGTTGCATTTCAAGCCTTAGGAGACACTGGTGGCCTAGCGATGAGGGTGGGAATGATCCACCACTTCCTCCTTTGGATGCAACTTAGCAGCCTGCTTTAGTTTAGATTGTTTTTGTTTTTATGTTGATGGCTATGATTAGCCAAGACTATGTTATAGATGGTTGTTATTTTTTGACTTTCTTGCTACACATTGTGGCCATGGCTATGTATGTTATGGACATTTTAATTTTAAATTTAAATATTAGTTTTATTTTGGCTATATGCATTCATAGTAGTAGTGAATATTGTAAATGTTGTAAACATTGAAAAAGTCTATGTTGATGTGTTTTTTATTAATCAAATGGATAATCGATGCAATAATAGGCTAAGAAAAGAGTAATAAAAGAGATGTTTACTAGTTTTAGGCCATTGTGGGCATAGGTTATATAGTTTCACCAATTTAAGGCCATGGTAGGCTATATTGCTAGTTTAGATTCTTAGTAGACTATAGTGCTAGTTTAACATCTTAGTGGACATTGTGCTAGTTTAATCTCTTAGTGAACGAAGCATGAAAGAGATACTTTTTTGATGTTTAAAACATAAGTAAAAATGAAGAAAGGTTGTGGATAAAAATGAAAAATTAGGCTACATGCATTAGGCTATGTGCATAAAGCATAAAATAATAATTGCATATGTAATAAACTATAAATAAAACATAAGGCTATATGGCTATCGATGCATTTGGTCATAGAGGCATGAGAAGGTTAAGGTTAACTTCACTTGTGTAGATTCTTCCTAATCTTTGCAAGATTAGGGAGTGAGTAAGACCTACTCTGTACAAGCTTGTATTCACCATCCCTTTCACTTACAATGTTAAAAGGGATTTCATCCCATAATGTATCCCATTACCTCTCATTGTCATCATTGGTTGTCTTGGGTTTTTACTCTTCATGGCTAGGAGCTTCTTCTTGAAACTCTACTTTGGACCCTTGTTCTATGTCTACATTGTTGATAGCTAGGGGATCCATGTTATCACCATGAATGATGATTTCACCTCCCTTGATGGATGGGTGAGGACATAGATCGTAACTAAGCCAACAAAGATCTTTCAAGGATAAGGTTGAATCCTAGTATCTCTTCCACCATCAAGAAGTTTGCAATTGCAGGGAATTCTTCTCCAAATACAAAATCCAAGAAGATAGACCCCTTGGCAAAAACTCTTGATCCATTGAAGGACTTAATAGCTATAGTGGTTGTAGGTTGTACTTGCTTAGTTAAGCACAAGCATTCAATGATGGTGTATGGGATGATGTTGGTTGTAGCGCCATCATCAACATGAATCCAATGTATTTTAAATTGTCAAATGTATATGGTTATGAATAAAGGGGTTGTACTTACTTTACCATTTTATGGATTAACCTTAATTTTTCTATCATGAAATGTTAAGGATGTTGATTTCTCCTCCCTTTGGTGATGGAGGAATGATCACTACATGTATGGCTTTCTCATTAGCAAGAATATCCTCACTAATCAGTATGGAGGTTAACATTTTGACTAGAGCCTCAAAATATGGAAGAAGTACCCACTTCCTTTTGTGCCTCCATCTACTTGTTTTCCTTGTTGTTAGGATTTTGCTTATGCTTCTTCCCTTATTTGGCTATAGATTTTTGGTTGCCAACCATTGGCTATAAGGAAGAGATGGTAGCATTGGCCATCACAAGGGGTCGTTGTGAAATTGGTTGGGCTATGGTTGTTTGGGTTATATTGCATTGGGAGACCTTCATAACAAAAGGTTCCCTTGAAGGCATTCATGATGGTACTCTCACAACAAAGGGGGGTCTTGAGCTATGGGAAGTTGAAGAAGCCCTTTCATTGTAGAGGGATACTTGAATCACAAATGGTTATCTTGTACGTCTTCGATTATCATCAATGTTGAATGGTAAAATAGCATAAGAACTATTATTAGCCTTCAATAGGCCAAACTATTTTAGAAGCATCTAAGATCAATTCCCTCTTATCTATCATCCTTTGCAGGTCATCCTTCAATGCAAGGAAGAAGTCTATGTCATGACCAGGTAGTTGATGATAATGGCAAAAGTGGTCTAGCTTAAAGTACCTAGGCAACCAGGGATCATTCTTCATCACCTGAATGGGATCTTTGGCTATTTTTCATAGTTGCTCATGTTTCTTTTAAGTAGCTGTGGTCATTTATTTGTGTTGCATGTGTTTACTTCTTAATAGTTGGGCTAGCAACTTGGATGGTTTTAATGGTAATGTAGTGTATTTACACCTATCCTTCCTTTCAAAGTTACATCTATTTGTTGTCAATGCAGTGGTCCTAGAAGTTGATGGTTAGTTATTATGGTCATTAGTGGGGGCCTTGGGTAGGTTGACCTTCAGTCCTTGGTCCATAGTCTTGGTTTCCTTGGTTACAGTTATTACGATAGTATTGTTTTGTTTGCTCTTTTCTTTACCTCTTTGGTGTGCTAGTTTTTATATGCTATATAGGCTAGATCATGGTTGGCCTCTACAACATCCTATATATTTTTAGTTTGCAAGAATGCTTGGCTAAGAGACCATGGATCAAGGTAGTAGAGTTTAGACTTGATGAAGTCATTAATTGATCCTTTGAATATGGCTAATAAGTAGGCTTTTGCTATGGACTCTGGTATTTCATTCAATAGTTTATTCCACTACTAAATGACTTTTTGTACGGGTCCTAAGGGCCCTTGCTTAACCTTCATAAGTTGGTCAAGTGTTGTATTATAACTTGAAGAGGTTGACAAACTAGGCTACTAAGTCCTCCAAAGAGGATATAGATCCTCTGGGTAATGTGCGATACCAATCAATTGGTTTCCTAGTCAAAGACATAGGGAAAATTCTCATGATGGTATGAGGTCATGGTCAAAAGAGAAAAAATTCATATTGAAAGGTAATAAGGTGAGCATTAGGGTCACCTTCTTTATTATATCTACTAAATTGGGAAATGGGGACACTAGGAGGAAGTGTCAAGGGTATGACTATAAGAATTATGGGATCCTCCTGGTAGAAGTCCATAATCATGACGGTTTATGTGGTAGAGGCTTTAAGCCTTTCCAATGTCTCTATTAGGTCTTGGATCATTTGAAAGGCTTAATCCAAGCCTTACGGTGGTCGCATAGTTTGTGAGGTTTGTGCATAAGGTTGCGGCATCTATTGTGAGGCTTGTGGCCTTGTTATGGATTGCATAACAAAAGGAAGAGGTTGCATTATGGTTGTGGCTTGTGGGCCAAATAAAGAAAAAGATGTTTTTGTTGGTACTTGAGGCACAAATAGAACAAATGTGCTGTGTGACCCTTGTGTTGCTGGGGGTTCCATGGTGGGCCCCATGTGAGTAGTTAACAAATTTGCAATGGTAAAAGCCACCATTGATGGTTTTACATATTGAGACTATATTGTAAATGGCATTGATGTATTATAGTTTGTTGTTTGTGGCATTAACTAAGTATGATGTGTGGCTACAATTGGCGTGGGATCTACCATAGTAGGGTATGGAGGACTAGAAGATGGTGGCACCATGCCCATGAAGAAAATAAAAGCATTATGAGAGGGTTCTATGACTTTGGGGGATGTTTGTTGGAATAGTCCTCCAAGGATGTTTTTAGGCTTAGATTCTACCTTAAATGCATCCTCGTATTCCTATTGTTCTTCAAAGTAAGGCGTGTCATCTTCCTCTTCTATGGTAATCAATTAGGCTAGGATGCTACAATAGATGTCATTAAGAGGAATTTCTTCATATGTGGAAGGGATGTACTCTTTCCCACCCCTGTGTATGAGCTTAAACTCCCTTTTAGCCTTGGCTTCATTTCATGGAATTAGCATGCCTACCTGTATTTTAGCACAAATGAAGTTATAATGATCTTTATTAATGGTTTCAAAATTAGGACTCTCCCCTCTGACTCTTAAAGATTGCCTACACCCAATGATGGTAGGGTCTTTGGGATCATACACCCTCAGTACTTGTTAGTTATGATCTTTGCCAGTGAAGGTGAAAGGCAATTTAGTGGACTTTCAAAAAGGCATGGCTATAGTGTTGTGGATTGCTTAAGAATATGCTATAAATGGTAAAATAGGAGTAAATACCAGTGAATGGAATTAAAAAACTCTTAGAGGAAATAAAAATGCCAAAAAATGATGTACTTACTATAATTAGTAAGTATGGGATAAGGAGGGTTGACCCCTTTACCAAACATGAAATAGGAAACACTAGATTCTAACCTCACTCAAGTTGGCCTCCCAACTGCCTCTATATTGGGTATGATAGAGGGGAAAGAAGGGGCATGAGATAATGGAAATTTCACATCTTCTTATTCCAATGGTGGAGAGATGAAGGAAAGTTTAAAGACCAAAATGAAAACTTGGTAGTTTCCAAGGATGGTTTTGGTAGGCTACCAACTTTTATCAACAAGGAGGGGAAAGTAGGCTTGGTTCTTATGGAAACCAACATTACTTTAGTGGTGAAGAATATGGCAACAAAAATTAAATGTTTATTGAGGCTTCCACACTAGCTTTGCTCTAGGAATTCAGCATATGTTGTAAAATTCCAACACCCAAACCACCTGTAACTTCTNAGATTGAGAGAGAGAGAGAGAGAGAGAGAGAGAGAGAGAGAGAGAGAGAGAGAGAGAGAGTGTGTGTGTGTGTGTGTTATAAAGGCAATGTTTGATTCCTTGGGAGTTTTGGCTTTAAAAACTAGAAAATGGGTTTCAACTTGCAATAAAAGTATATCTAATTATTAAATTGGTTTCAAACTTCATGAACGTTGGCTTCCTAACTACTTCCACATTGGGTATGGTAAAAGGGGAGAAAGAACAGGGGTGAGATGATGGGAATCTCACACCACCTATGGTAAAAGGGGAGAAAGAACAGGGGTGAGATGATGGGAATCTCACACCACCTACCTCAATGTTGAGGAGGGGGGGAGGGGGGGGGGGGGGGGGGAAGGGTGAAGTCAACTCAGGGATGAGTTAAACCATCTACTTTAGAAACTAGAGAATAAATTTTGGTAGTAAAAAGAGAAAAATACAATAAGGGGGGCGGGGGAGGGGGGCGAGAGATATCAATTCTAGCTTTGGGCTATAAAATTCATAGCAAATGCTATGAAAATCCAGAACCCAACCACTTGTAACTTCCACGTTGTAGTTTTGGTCACAAGGGGCGAAAGACCAGCATTGATTCTTCAAAGGTTTTGGCTACAAAAATCAAGAAAATGCATGCAAAATGGCAATAAAAATACTAGATCTAACCACAAAATTTAGGCAGAGGCACTTCTTCTAGTGCCAAGAAAAATAGTTGCAACTGAAAACCTTAATTTTTGGAAAAAAACCAAGGATCCTCGATGTAAGCAAATTCCCCAGCCCTAAATCCCTAGGGCCTCCACAATAAAAATGGAATTTCAAGATGCCCTGGTTGGTCTAGTATGTCAACCAAGGACTTATGAGATGGAAAACAAATGATGCCTAGATAAGAAAAAAGTGGGGTTTACTTATGCAAGAGTTCAAAGCCCATTGAAGCTAATGTGATTTGCTCCATGATTCAGATGCTAAGCCAATCTTGATGCTATCAAATACTTTTTCATTGCTACAACCCTGGGTCTACTGATTAGGTCATTATTGGTGAATGAGAAAGGTGGAAAATTTGGATGCCAAATTGCTCAATGTTGGGGTTTTGAAATCCTATAAGTGTAGTGTTGACATCAAAAATCCACCAAATCTCAAGGCCACAATGCTTCTCTTTTTTGGTTCAAGAGAATGCAATTATGGGAACTTGCAAGAGCTCTTAAGTGCTTGAAAATGCCTCAAGTATGGAATTGTGTGTATGCAAATTTCTTGAGAATGCTAAACTTGCTGAAAAGTCAAGAATCAAAATTCCTTGTAGATCTAAAAATTGTTGAAATTGTAAATGATGTTGGAGGCTAGCATTTATAGGATCTTTGTGCCATGAATGGGGCTACAAATTGGCTATGATTTGGTTGAAAAAATGGCTACAAAATGGCTATTAAATGGTTACAAATTGGCTACTAAATTTAGGTTAGATTGGTGCTCAAATTTGGGGGGTTACTATACATAGTAAGTGCTTCCCCTGATGCCCATTATGCTTACTGTAAATAGTAGCTGGGGCACACCTTCTACGTTGGAAATGAATCTTCCATGTTGATTTCTCCACCATGCTTGTTGAAGTGGCTAGTCAATGTTAAAGTGCATGAACTGATGAATTTTTGCTTTTGTGGCTTCCACCCTAAGGGATTGAATTTTCCATGCTGGGAATGAAGCCTCCACACTAGGGGAAAATTTCTATGCAAGGGGGGAAAGGTTTCCAAGCTAGAAAAAAAGTTTCTAGTCTAAGGGAAAACTTTCTAGGTTGGGGGAAAAGTTTCCAAGCTATGCATGTGGTCTTTACATTGAAGAAAAAAAGTTTCCAAAATCCCCATCCTTCCATGCTAGGGGTAGGTGAGATCTACCCAATGCATGTGTTTCTAGAGTAGAAAAATGTATACCCTTCATAAAACCCATAACATTTTCTTTTATGGCATTTCAAAAGGCATTCTTGAGCTCCCCCCCCCCCACAAGCCCAAATATAGATACTAGGTGACTTTTTTCACATGAGAAATGAGGCGTTGACCACTTATGAGGCATTTTTCAACCCCAAAAGTATAAAGTATGTGAAATTGTCCATTGTGGATTACAATTTTTACATTTCTAATGAATTTTTTCTTTGGGATTCATGGGGTGAAAGCTACACAATCAAGATTGGTTATAACATGCAAATCTTTGTGGTGTTTCAGTCCAAGCCTGCTCCAACATAGTCATAAGCTGAATTTTGAATTTTGGTAAAATTTCATGGTTAATAGACTAGGTTTTTGGTTTCTTGGATCACTGGTGCTTATGCCTAGGGTTTTGAGTTCAAGATGATTAATTTTGATGATTTTTTTGGTACTAAATTAACCATACACCCCTGGACTACATTGGCCAATATAGTCCTCACATAGTTAAGGGGTGTAGGATGAGTCTTTGTGATTTTTGATTTGGTTTATATGGTTTGGTGGTCTCTGAAGTCTCCGTTAGGGTTATGAGATTAAGATGATGTACTAGGAAGCTAATTATACATGTCCATAATCTATTTTGGTGTTTCCATAGTGGGACTTTTACTAGGACTATGCTAGCCAATGTAGTTCCAAGGTGGGAATGGGATCTTTTATACTTTTGTTCCACAGTTTGCAAGTAAAAGGTCACCAAAGGCTTTGAGGGAGTGTGAAGGTCAAGATATATTAATTTAAAGGCTATTTGTGATTTTTAGTTATCCATCCTCACCCAACAACATTGGGACTACATTGGCTAGTGTATTCTTGATCATCCCCAATGTAGTGTAAAGATGGGAGTGAGAATTATTCCATTTTCCTTGGTTTTCTTGCATTTCAAGCTTATTGAAGACTCTAGGATTCAAAGTTTGTCATTTTGGATGCTATTTTTGGCTTTTGGTCTTCATCTCTTCCTCAACTACACTTGGGACTATGCTAGCCAACATAGTTGAGATCTTCCCCAACATAGTCAATGCAAGATAGATTATTTTTGATGCTTTTTGACTAGTTTTGTGGAATTTTGAAGCTACTAGAGGCTCTAGCTATGTTTTGGTGTATGGTGTACCAATTTTGCAGTGGGTTCAAAGTGTGGTTTGTGGTGGAAGACATTATCCCACTTGGGACTACATTGGCTAATGTAGTTAGGCTATTGATCTCATTTCTAGCTTTTCTTAGTGTTCAATTACTTTTACTATCGACTCCTAGTTTCTTATTTTGGGCATAAGATTTTTAGTATCAAAAATGACATGCATGAACATATAGAAGGTGGGTTTTGATAGCAGTTGAAGTTTAGAATCCATTTCAAGGCTTTTGGATGCTTAAACCCTAGCATAGTTTCCATGGGAAAGTCCAAATCCAAGTGTATTAGGAATTTTTATTGGCTTGCTGGAGAGGCATCTAGTGGATCCCACGTTAAGTTTGAATTGTTAAACGAATTATTTTTTTAACAACCCAATGTAGTCCTACCTTCTAATTATGATCATGAAGTGGTGCTTGTGTAAGTGTTTTCGGAAACGAGGGTTTTGGTGATCAATGCATAAGTTTGTGATTGATTATCACATTAGAACTTTACACAAACCAAATTTCTCACATCACTTCCACCCTATAGTTCCTAGTATCAAAGCTATGATAATGTTCTTACTTCAAACACACCTAATGGCACGTTATATTACATGGGCTACGATATCGCATCACCCCCCGTGATATTGTGATGCACCGCCAAGTCTATAAATAAGAGGCAGCCCTCCCTTGTTTTCTCATCTAGATCTAGATCCTTAGCAAATCTCTAGTAGTTTTACCTCTCTAGAGATAGAATATTTTCCATGTGCCTGCAGTAGGAGCTCCAAAGTGAACGGATCTTTATTTGAGCAAATATTGTACTTGAACACATGTTTGTGTACAAAAATAAAGACGAACCTCTTGGATAAACCTTGCAGTGCATGGAATAGGCTAAATAGGATTTTATTTACTATTATTTATTGTTTATCATTTGAATGCTTTATTAGTTATTAAATCTCTCTCAACCCTTCTCTCCTAGTTAAGTGCCTTAGTACGACTGCTTCGAGCACGTGTGTTATGCTTGGTGATCCTAGCAATGATTAGCATTTGGTAACCATGGTTGCATTGGTTCAGGGTGTGAACGGTAAGTGGGAACGGATACTGATGCTAGGTTAATTCAGACTTAGTTAGTTAGTTAAATTTAGTAATTAGTCTCTTCAACCATTTAACTTATCAGCATAGGAGATAAAACTGAAAAGACATAAAAATTAGATACCTCAGACTTACTTAACCATACACCATGACAAATACAAGTAAGTCTGGGAAGACAACGAATAATTAACCTTAAGTGTTCCATGAGGCGTGTAGGCACTTAGTCTACGGAGTTCGATCGGATCGCATGTGTTACGCTCATATTCATATGGTTGAGTGTAGGGATATCTCGCCGCTCATCAACACCTATCCCTAGCATAGTCTAGCTATCCTATAGCAAGGAGCTAGCACAATTACTACAAGGATTCCAGAAGTTTGAAGATCTTGTTGATTTTGGCATCATTTGCCCAGGGTGTTGAAGTTGAGAGCTTCAATGAGCAAGATTCTAGCCTTGGAGGAGGTTAATGCTGCTACAAGAGGGCTCTCCAACCTACCACAACCATTACTAGGAAAAGGACCTTCCACCATCATACCTAGGAACATAATCCTTAGCCATTTTTTAAGAAATTTTGTTGGAAATTTAGGGATTTTTGTTTGTAGAGGTTTGTACATTAATTATAATTGAATTTTGTAAAATTCCTACATTATATTTTTATCATTTTCATGGGGTATTAGTGTTATTTTAATGTTGGAATTGGACTATTCCTAGTTATAAATTTAGTATTAATATTTTCTGAGTTTTTGAGCTTTTCCCACCAAAAAGCAATGCCAACTTTGTATTTTTTTTATTGTCAAAATGTTATGATTTTCTATTTTTGTTGTCATAGGATTTTAGTATTATTTTTAATGGTCAAAATGGTGGTTAAAACATTGGATTTTGACTTACGGTGAATTTTCTATGAATTTTTCCGTAAGCTAGTACACATGGGTTTCATGCAGTTTTTGTTGTTTTTTCATGTCATTTTTCTAATTTTTCTGCAAAAATGGCCTAGAATATGTTTTTTTGTCAAGTTTTGGGTTTTTATTTATCGTTTAACATTTCAAATGATTCCATAATCATTGAATTCTAATATACGGTTGATTTTTCATGAACTAGCACAAAGTGAGATTTTTAGCTTTCACACTTTACCCTTATGAAGATGGGCAACATTGGCATTTTGTAAAAATTTTTCAATGAATGTCCCAAGTTTCTATGAATTCTTGGAGGTGTTAGGGAGGATCTGAAATTTTCTTTACCAAAATTAAAAATTTTTCCCTATTTTTCATTAGTGATTTTTATAGCCAATTTCCTCAATTTCATGTTGTTTTGCAATTTTTGGTTGAGTTTGGTTATGGTTTTGCATTGTTATCAAAATTTTTTCTAGGCTTAGGACAATAGCATAGAGGCCTAGATTTGTTTAATTTCATGCATACTGAGCCCCTAGACTTAGAAAAAAAATTTAGTTCTAATGTATCATCTTTTATTTAAGTGTAAACTGCCTCACACAGTTGTAGTTTTAGTTGTAAACATTGCAAACCTTCCTAGCTATGTTGGTAGTGTTGGTGTGGTTATTGAATTCTTATGGATGTGTGATACGGTTCTTAATGTCATTTATAGGTTGCATTTTAGCTTTCCATAGTTACTTGGATTTTTCTAAAATTTTTGTCTAGCCCTTCTAGAGTTTTTACTACAATTAGTTTCACTGTTAAGTAGGACTTGTAGTAAAAATTTTGTAAAACTGAAGTTGGGTTTTCACTACTGTTATGATAGATATAAGCTATTGTGGTAGGTACAAGCTAGTTTCTATGGATTTAATGTTTTTACATAAAAACATTTAGTATTTTATGCATATTTCACTATAAAACTACTATCTGTTGTTAGTAGGCTACTTGGTTTTATCAAGTTCTTATATGTAAAGTGTTCACAATTTTGGTTATTGTCTTTTTGCTCTAAGTGTTGAAAAATATGGATTTGATTATTTATTTTGAACTACAAAATTAATATTGAAGTTGTAGTAATTTTGGTTATTTAACATTTGTTCATATTTGGTTATGGTTGTTAATGGTTTTAACAATTGTTGTTGTTGTGTGCAAGGCCTTTTTGAAACCTATTTTGATGGGTATTGAGCTAATGAGACTCCTCTATTGTATTAGCACACTGGGGCCCAACACCCCACTTGCTGACATGGTCTTGGAGCATGATTCCTTATGGTTTTAGCCTAGGGCAAAGGAGTTCTTAGCCTACTTGCTATAAAACTTTAGTATGATGGTATTACCACACTTGGCTTTGGAGACTACATGGGTGATCATAGAGACCCTACTATCCCATTCTACACATATGATTTTCAAGTTTATTATTGACAATCTTGAAATTTATGTTGAGGGTAAGCAACATGATAAAAAGTATACTAGGGAAAGCTGTAAATTATCAAAGATTTGAAATGTGCCTGAGTTCCTCCAATATAATGCTAATAACACATTACTTGTTGGTCACCAAGTCAACATGCTATTTCTAAACCCTCTTGCCACTATCTATCATTTGGAGGGGTAAGTGTAAAATTAATTTATTTTTGGTTTAATTTTGATTTTCTTAGGTTATTTTGGTTTTTTAATGTTTTTTATTTTAACTTTGTTATGCTTATAAGTACAAGTTTGATGACCATGGGCTGATTAGGAGTGACCAAATTCTGCCTTTAGCCCAAACAATGTTGGAAGTATTTACCAAAGGCTAAGTTGTGAGGTTCACTATGATGGAGCAACTCAAAGGTGACTTTGGTAGATACACCATGCTCCATGCCAAAGCCTACCATTGGTTCTTGGAAGATGGGATAGGCCAAAGTTGGTGGGGAATCCCTAATTTTGGTATGAATATGTGTATCCCCCTCAGTGTCCCCACATTTTCTTCATTTTGCAAGACAAGTAAGAATTTTTATTATTATTATTTTTCTTTTGTCATATTCTATTTTGAGACTATGTTAATGTTTTCATGGTTACACAGTTAGAGGTTATCTATGCTTTAAGTGTTTAAATTATTTTGTTGATATGGCTATAGATTTAGTTTTGTTTGGTTCCACTTGTTATGCTTTGGTTTTATGTAATGTGCCTACGCCTAAGATAATTAACCTCTTGTTGTATTATAGGGGCTACCTCCTCCTCCACCATCATGTTGGTTATTTCAGGATGCTCTAAGGAGACTCTCATCCTCAAGTATGTGGGATGCATAGAAACACCCAAGTAAACATCAATAATGTAGGTTTTCTTGATCTTTTCATGTCCCCTAGCCCAACCATCCTTACCCCTAAGCTGGTGAACATCATCAACTTCTTTGACAAAGGGGTGAAGAAGTTCATCACCTAGGTTCATGGTGTGCCTATCACCTTGGCCATCAATGAATCCATCTTTAGTGACCTATTTGGGGTTTTTCATGAGGGCTTGAAGATTTTTGCGAAAGTAGGTAAAGAAATAGACCACTAGGAGGAGGTAGAAGAGTGGTTATACACTCATCATAGCATTAAGGGATTCTTTCTTAACCAATTTCAGGTTGTAGAGGCTAGAGAGGCATATCTCTTATTCCACTCCTAGACATTCCCTAAGTTGTTATCATAAGTAAAGATCATTAGTATTAAGTAGGCATGAACCATGAAGAAGGTTCTTTCAAATGATGCTCAATTTAACTAGGCTACTCACTTGGCTTCTAGGCTATGTGGAAATATCCTTAAACTCTTGAACAACCTTATGACAAAATGTCACATCTAGTCTACATTTTGTAGCATATCTAAGGAGGTTCACGAAGTTCCTAGTGGTGAGGAAGGATGGAAAATGGGTAAACCAAGATCCATTACAACTCTTCAAGCCTTATATGAAACATGTTTTTTCCATCATGTAGGCTCAGAACCAACCAAAGGACAATGCGGAGTTGTTGTTTGTTACCACTAAGGGACTTAGTGGTAGGTGTTATGCTTCCCTTGAAAAAGTGGGGATTGAGCCCTAGGTTGAGCATGAGAACATTGAAAAGGCCAAGACATTACATGCTAAACTTGAAGGTATATCTAGAGCAAAATTAAAGAGGCCTATGGTTGAGTAAATAGCACCAATGATTAAGCAACCCTCCAAGAAGAGGTTTGTTGTTAGACTCGGCCAAGCATCTAATGTGGTTACAAGTATGTTTTAGTTTGTTTTATTTTTTAGGCTATGTTATTATTTTTTTTACACAAAATTTGATAAGTTATTCTACATTTTGTTTTTGGTGGTCTTGTAGGGAAACAACATGAATTGGTGGCCCAAGTGACAACCACAAAGGTGGAACAAAAGTGCCTAGAGAAGAGCTCCTACAATTGCATGAGAATGAGGGTTCATCCAATGTTTCATTGGATGCATATGACATTATATTTGATCCCTCATAGCTAGGTGAATATGACATTATATTTGATCCCTCATAGCTATCACTTAAAATGATTCTCTAGGTATACGTGTATTTTGTTTTACATTTGAGTTTTCATTGTCTTATGTTTAAGCTTTGTCTTCATCATTGGTTGATTATTATGCTTGTCATAGTTTTTGAGCCTCAAACCCCTACTTCAACCTCCACATTTTACATGAAGCCATGGCTGGACACTTCTAATAAGAGGTAATTCATGTGTGGGATGATTGAAAACATGATTAATCGATTGTAACAAATTGCTCCTAATGTTGATAAAACTTAGATTATCTTGCATTTTTTAGATTTTTGGAGTTGTGTTAATTTAGTTATCTTGTTTTTCATTATTTCATGGTTATTTTGTCATTTATTATTTTGCATGTCTTGTTATGTTGTTTTTAGTGCCTAAGATTAGATGGGATCCTAGTCATCCCATTGAGATTGATGCCTTGCCTAGCTTGCCATTAGATGTAGAGAATGTTTCTTGAAAGTTTTATGAAAGTAAAAATTAATGTGCATTTTCATGTGGTAAAATTTCATGGGAAATCCAATGTTCCAATGAGTTCCTATGGAAATAATTTATAGCATTGGAAAGGAAAAACAAGAAGCTGGTTGAGGCAAATAGATATCTCAAAAGTCGTAAGAAATTTGTGGAGGCCCAAGCAACCAACAGGAATTCCTTACAAACTAAAGACATTGAATGGGAAAGGTACGAAAATGCCATCCATGGAAAGGTTTCCATTTCCAAAGAGATTTCCAAGCAAAAAATTTAGATGGACTTACTGGCACGTAAGCCCAGGGAGTGACAAGACTACTGTGCATGGGTTCTAGAGTGGGACCATGCACAAAAAGATCATAAAAAGAAATATACGGCTAAATGTGAAGTCTATCTTAAGTGGTTGAAAGAGAAGTCCACTAAACAATGCAATTTAGAGCTATTCATGAAGGAGATTCAAGCAAAGAGTGTCTTCAAACTATTTGAAGGCTCTTTAACAATGGTTGATTCAGCATCTCCTTAAGTCTCTACTACTTCTAAGGAGGTCACTACCACTAGGTTTTCATAGGAGCCACCTACATGGACCAAGATTGATGAAAGAAACATCTTGATAGGTATTAATCTCAAGGAGGTGGATTGGGCTCGCATGACTAAGGATCAAATCCTCCATCATTTGGAAGTTGGCCTTCAAAGCCTCTCATTAGAAGATGTTGCACCAGAGCCCTCCCAAGTTTGCTTATTTTATTTTGTTTTGACATATTTTATTTTAGTTTAATTTAATTTAATTTGGTTTTATGTATTGATTATTGATTAGACTTATGTTATTGTGGTACAAGTACTAGCCAACATTGGTAGGCCTAGTGATGATGACATTGGAGATGCTCTTCAGCCTCCTCTAGCAGCACCTTAGCACCATCACTTGTCGATGTCTTTGGTTATTTCATTTGCAATAGGTGTTTAGGTTGTTATGATGTTGTGGCTAGAGTTAGCCATGGATGTTTGAGAGATAGTTTATTATTTTAGGTATTGTTTAGACCTTTGTCACACTATGTGACAAACATTTATACTATTATTATTTTTTAAAATTTTAATTTCACTTATATGTTTTGATGCTTAATGTTTTATTCATGTTTTATGTTTTCGTTCACGTTATAAGGCTACATTAGTTAAATATGTAAAATGGCTATGCAACTAGGATATGAGCTAGGTTGTAAATCAGTCATAAGATTTTTACTAGTTTTAGGCCATGGTAGGCTACAGGAAACTTGCAAATTTTAGGTCATGACACATCCTACAATTTGCTAGTTTTAGGTCATGGTGGGCCCTCATGATTTTTCCTGTTTAAGGCCATATAGGGCCATAGGTTTTACCACTTTTATGCCATGGAGAACCCTATGATTTTGTCAGTTTTAGACCATGGCAGGCCCCACATTTTGGAAAGAAAATTTTTATCATTTTTACATTTTAAAATTTTTATGACTTTTTAAGTTTTGAAGTTTTTATGGTATTTTCATGGTTTATGTTGTAAAATAAAAATGCATAAAAGGAAAATTATAAATAAACATGAATCCTAGGCTATGCATGAATTTAAATAATGTAAAACAAAGTAAAGTAGAATGGTGCATGCAAATAATATTTAAACTAGACTAAGAAGGCTATAGGGAAAGAAGGCTACATGGTTATAGGTGTAAGGGGAAAAAATTGGAGAGGGAATACATCAATTGTGCAAGTGTTTCCTAATCTTTGAAAGATTAGGAAATGTATATGGTCTACTTTACATAATCTTGTATTCCCCATTTCCTTTACTAATCATGTTGAAGGATAGCTCTTTCCATGACACAGTCATGGGTCCATCATTGTTAATTTTGGCCTCTCCTGCTCTCTTTGGCTTCTACACTTTGTGGTTAATAGTAGGAGTTTCAACCTGAAACTCCACTTTGGATCCTTTTTCTATGTCAACATTATTGATTGTCAATGAAACTGCACTATCATCATGCATGATTATTTCACCTTCCGCGTATGATAGGTGAATTTCTTGGTGGAAGGGTGAGGAAATAGCCTGTAATTGAGCTAGCCAAGGCCTCCCCAGGATAAGATTGAATCTTGGTATCTATTCCACCACTATTAAGTTGGTTATTTTGGGGATTTATTTCCCTATCACAAAGTCTAAAGAAATGGAGTGTTTCACTGCCACCCAAGATAAATTAAAGAATTTAAAAGCAAGAGTTCAAGTATATTGCATGTGTTCCATTAGGCCTAAATGTTTGACAATCATATAGGATATTACTTTAGTTACCATTGCATCGTCAACATGCATCCTATGCATCTTATATCATCATACTCTTATGGTTATGAATAGGTGAGCTTTGGTTGTCTTGCCATCCTAGGGATTAGTTTTGACCTCACTATCAAAAAACAATACTGATGTCAACTTTGTTTCTTTCTTTCATAAAGGTGGCATCATCCCTTCATGGATGGACTCTTCGCTAGCAAGGATGCCCTTACTAACAAGAATAGAGGTCAACTTCTTCACTAATGCTTTGCAATGTGCAATAAAATTCGTTACAAGGTCATACATGCTAAGGAAGGTGTTCTTTTGTTTTAAAGACTATTTTACCTATTCCATATCATTAAGGAAGTCCCTATCAATGGTTGTTGGCTTCTCATTTTTGTTGTTCTAGACTTCCTTCATGTGTACCAGGATGCAAACTTCATTTTGTAGTGGTCATCTTTTGGCCTTCTTTCCCTTCCTTATGGTTTGACATCCTCCCATGGTTGACTAGTTGAAGTAGCCTCAGCATTACAGCTCATTAAGATGCATGAGATGGGAGTGGGCTTCAGTTGGCCCACCTCCTTACATGCCTTGGCCAACTTATTATCCTTGTTCTTAGGCTTTAGAATAGGCTTCTTTCATTCTTTTCTTGGGGATTTTTTGTTGTTGTTGTTTGGTTGAGAAGAAGTCATTGCATTAGCTAGTATGAGAGGATGTGTTTTTGTTGTAACAGTAGTTTTGGTTTCGACAAGAGGGGCACCACAAAAGGCTCCTTGGGAGGCATAGGCAATGGTATCCTTACAAGAAAAGGGGGCCTTGAACTAGTTGAACTTGAAGGACCCCTATCATTGCAACGAGGTATGTGAATCATGAATAGCTCCCATGTAGTCTAGAGTCACTCTTTACATTGAATGCAGCTATAGTATGTGGTCTATTATTGTCATTCAATATGTCCTTTTAGACCTACATGGATTGGTTTTGAGGCCTAATTGGATTAGAGGTATCAAGTACCAACTCACCCTTATCTATCATCTTCTACAAGTCATCCTTTAGCACTAAGCAAAAGTTAGTATCATGACTTGGTAGTTGATGGTAGTGGCAAAAATGGTCAAGCTTGAAGTAGTTAGGTACCAACAAGTCATCCTTGATTACAAGAGTGGGATTGTTGGCAATTTTTCATAGCCTATCATTCCTCTTATGGGCATTCTTGGTCATTTGTGTATATTGTATTATTCCACTCTTCAACAACTAATCAAGGAGTTCAAATGGTTTTAGTGGAAACCTAGTATACTTAGATTGATCTTTTCATTCAAAGTTAGGCCTTGTGTTGGTTGATGTAAATCCCCTAAACATTAATGATTGATTATTGGTGGCAAGGGTCTTGGGTTGGCTTATTTTAGGATCCTATGTTATTTTGTTTTATTTAGCCACAATGGCCATGACTACATTATTTTACCTCCCTCTTTCCTTATCTTTCCATGCATGTTAATTCTTATATACCACATTCAATATAGTTTTATAGTATATGAGCCTCATAGGAATGGACTTAGATTGAAAAGTGGAAAAATAAAATGCCAAAACCAAACACGAAGGTTTATATGTTTACATTAAAATGATTTAAATAATATTCAATGCTAATTTTTATTAAGAAAAATAGTAGAAATACATATATGGAATTGAATTTACAAAATGTGCAAGTTGAAATACATTTTTCAAAGAACACCATTCAAAAACAAGTAATTTGAAAAAACCTTAGAAACTCTAGAGGTCAAAAGCGTAAAAATATTACAAAGAGAAGAAACTTTAAATTAAAAAAAATAAAATATCTAACTATTTTTTGGATATATTTTTAGGTTTTCAACCTTACAACCAATCCTAAAAGCCTCCCTTATGGGATAAGAAATTAGACATTCTATGAAAAGATTAACATTAGATGGAGAGGGAGGAGGCCACTGATCTATCAATAGAATCAACATTATCAAGAAAAATTATCTATATATCTTAACCAATAGGTGCAAACACACAATTAGGAGTTAACATATCTTGATCATGCTATCCATTATAAAGATTTGACATATAATCACTAATAGATAGACTTTCTCAATGTTTTTCATTATAAAGAACCATTTTGGAAATCATCTGAACCAACAACAATTTTTTGTGAGACTTTTGAAATAAATATTTATTTCCTCTTATTCATTAAAGAATTATTTGAAATTGATTTGACTAGAACCTTTCTCAAAGGTACATTTTGTTGACCAATAGTAAAAGAAAAGGGTGGGCTAACTATTGATATATTAGTAGAAGAAATCTTTTCAAGATCTACAACATTTGTAGAAAAAAATTTAGCAAGATTTACAATATATATAGAAAAAATGTTAGTCGTATTTGTAGTAGCCTATTTGTAGTAGCCTAGTACCGATGCACTTGCATAGCCTTTTTTTGCAACGTAAAAGAACATGAACCATACATATAATCCACTCAATGATAATAGTGACATGACTTTAGAAGATTGTAATAAACAACCTTCTATATATAATGAATTTAGCCATCATGTAGAACAATTTCTTACTTAAGCGAATCAAGATCCACCTAAATCATATAGCAAATTGTATAAAAACTACTAGCTATAGCTAGGATTTCAAAATACCTTATTAGTTCAATTTGAGATATAATATTTCTTTCCACTTTTTAAAAAATAAATTGAAGATTTAGCAATTTGATAAAATAATGAATCCTTAAAATTTAGAAAATTTTGGATTAAAAATGAAAGTCCAGTTTGGGATAATTAATACAACATGAAAATGATTGAAAACATTGATATCAAGGATCTTAGAAACTATTGCAAAATCAATAAATTCTACCAACAAAATTGCATTTGATATATAACATGCACAGATAGCATCTAAATTTCAATTCTTTCAAACTAGATTTAAATAACTCAAAAAACTTAAGGAATAAGGTAAATAACCTAGAATTTACATGAAAACATATGTTCTAAAAACTTCCTAAGTAATAGATTCATATAAATCATCAACTCATAGAATGGCAAAGAAGCGATGCATCTACTTAAAGGATCACCCACTGAATAGGTTGACATTACATGTAAGCTTAAATAGATTCATTGAAAAATATCATATTTACCTATACTTACAAGGACATGCTTGAGTTTGGTTAACAAGTAATGCTAATAGGTAACTAAAGCCCATAAATCACACATAGCCTAAATCTAAAATTAAAATTATACACTTTCTTTAAAAAAATATATTTCCAAGGATGCATTTCCAATACTTAATGTGCCACCAAATCCCAACTATGCTATCTTGATGATATGTTTCTATTTATGCCACTATAAAGAAAATAAACAAATATAAATGAACTAAGCAAACAACTATAGCATATCGTATTTTTGATGTAAAACCACATATGAAAATAACCCATCTAGTACCTAATACCTTTTTGCTCAAATCTCTAACAAGGTTAGTATCATATGCTTTACTAAAATAATCAAATAAAAATTATAAGTAACATTAACATTTGAATTAACCTAAAATTGCCAAAAGCATAGCACATCACAAGCTTAAGTTATAAACACAAAGCATAGGCTAGTTAACAATATATCAAGGGGTCAAGTCACAAGACCTATTAACAAAAGGAAGGAGTATTTAGAATCGAAATGTTACATGTTTATGAAAAAAAGAATGATAAGAGTGAATGATAGCAAAGAGAAAATATTGTGTTGTAATTCAAACAATAACAATGATATGTATCTAATGAATATTCTATTATCAACTATTTTATAAGTACTTTAGTAAGCTTACTAATATATTTTTTCTATAAAAAAAATTAAAGGGTTACATTAAATTCTAAAAGAAACAACATAATAATTATTAAATTGCTATGATATCATGTAATTGCAATTGTAATACCAGATTAATAATATATTTTAAAAAAGTAAATAGATTTAAATATTCGATTTGTAGTCTTAAAAGGCATATGGGATGAACATTTTTCAAATTTAATGAAAATAGTGTTATATGTATTCTATTTGAATAATAAATATAGAAATATGATTCTATATAACAGATTATATAAAAATATATATTATAAAAACTTTAGGTATAAATACAAATATTTCAAATTTAGATAGGTAACAACTTTAGCACTAGCTCACAAACTTGTTAAGCATTTTAACATATTGTAATATGATATACATAAAAATAAGATCCCCTAAATTTGAAGCTGAAAATATATTGTTAAGATTCATGTAAGGTACATATGATGTTAAGGCTTGTTAATTTGCATGTATGACTTGCATCTGTAGTCATAGTTTTGGTAACAACAAAATATCTCTGTGATGTATTTTCAAGATTTAAAATAGGTAGATGACTTAAAATTCTTCATGACAAATAAATGTCATCTGTCTAATACAAATAATGCTAAATATTATTACTAAATTTTCTTACAATATACCACATTTGAGCACATCAAACATTGGTGACATATTATACTTATAAATTTAATTCATTTATTTAAACTGTTATAAAAAACCTTTGTAATTTCCTTAATGATGTTTTAAAAAATTATAGCATGTATATTTTTACTATCCAATAGATCTAAAGTATCTACAGATGTAATACTTTTTTAGTTTTAGTTTCATGATGTTAACTACAAGTGCAAAAATATGAAAAACATATATTATGGGAATTTTGTCAAAAGGGTATTCCTAGAGATAAATAGTAAATCTTAAGTAAAATTTTATATATGTTATTTTAGATAACAATTTGTAACATCCTCCTGCCTATTCTATGCTAAGAAGGTATTATTTTAGTCTACTCCATAAACCCCTAGTCATAATGTAACATGGAATTGAAAATGATAAATAAAATATAATTAAAATATTATTTTAACTTTTAGGAGGAACCACATCAGTCACAACCATGAAGCAATATGCCAAAAAAATCACAATATAAATTAACACAATACAAATGTCACATATAACCTAAAGATACATTAATTGTAAATCAAGACATGCTTAAAAGAGATATTAAAACTAGCATGAAAGATAGTTACTAGTAGGAAATATCATCATAATGCATGATCACTAACTACTTATACTTACTCTAACAATGGCATGACTAGCAGCAACATCAAAGCACAATCCAAGCCTATCAATACACATTCCCTAACACATATATCTCTAGTGTGCATCAAATCATCATAACTAAAAGCATGAATAATAATCTATAGTGCTAGCATTCTATCAAGAATATACGACACTACTCCTATCAATTACCACATAGTAAATAAAAATACAATGTTGTAGTCAATCATAACTGTAAGGTGTCTAGTACATAGAAGTTCATAGCTTTATACATCACATATAAAGTCCAAATAATAATAACATCAAATAGAAAATCCACTAAAACCTAAGAAAGTATAATTAATGATCATAAATCTCTAGGCACAAGACCCACAAACTCCTTTGGCAACATCAAGATCTAAAATGCAAAATTATGTTAGTAAAAATTTAATGAGATCCTTTAGAAGCTTAATTGATTCAGAGTAAGGACCATGGATAGAAACAACATATGAGAGGGCACTTCAACCTACAAAATCACAAGTATATAATCCACAACACATTAATCTAGCACACCAAATCCCACATCTCAAAGATAGAATAAATGCATAATCATACAGCGTCACTCATCACCACCACCAATAATCAGGGATACTAGCATGCACTGCACTCAATGGCTAATGTAAAATAGGTTAAAATGTATACCTAATCAAGATTCAAAATTATCATAAAACCAAACCATGCCCATGGGACTTAATTTAATAGTTTAACTTGTCCTAGTTATGTTTCAATATTCATTGTTTAAAAATCACATCTAGTGTTAAAGGTGTTAAACATCTCCTCTAATGTTCTAGAGGTAAATGAAAACTAGTGAGATTCATAATATTTCATGTTCTCTAAAAGGTGGAGCCTATAACAAGAGCCTCACTGAGGCATCATAGTGGACAATCAATTAATACACTCTAGGATGTCCAACACCAACTAGCCACATAAAATCGGTGCTAGTTCCTAAACAAAAAATAATATCATAATTGAATCACAACTAATTGAAAGCCACAAAGCAACAAGCATATCTATTACAACATGAAAGTCGAAAACTAGTGGTGGAAAGACTACAATGACAAAAAAAAATGATAATGATACCTATATAACAAGATCAAAAATTTTAAATCAAGGAAAGTTCAACCAACCCAAAAATTCCAAACTAGAAATCATCTAGTCAATACATTCCACCCATATCTTAGAATGGGCACAAATCATGAAGGAATGATAGAGAGAGTAAGGAAGATGATAAAACTCAAGGACTATGATCTAGCCACAATCTCACAATGGCTCATGGTAACTATCATAACTTTATCATAAATTTATCATAACTCATAATATGGATGATTGTAGCATCCGTATTAATTATCTATAAATTCCTATATATAATTAATAGAGATATGATGAAATCCCAATGATCTAGATTGAACCTTCATTTACTAACTCAAAAGGGAGTGGTAAAATAGATTAAAAAATTATTAATTAAAAGTTAAAATATAGTAGAGCAATACAACATAAAAAAATTTCCTATTACTTACATATATAAATAATCAGAATTTATAGAAATAAAAATAAATATTTATGTAGCCATAGAAATGTAAATATTGAAAAATTTCACTAGTTACATCATAAAATGATATGTAAAATAATGATCCCAATAGCACTTGTTTCAACTCAATCAAATATCTAGAAATAAAGATATTCATATTTGAAATGTACCAAATTAAATATAAAATTTAAAAACATAAGCATTCTCCAATAAAAAAACATTTGAAACAATAGTAAAAGTAGAGAAAAAAGGAGATACATGGGGTTATCAAATTAAAAATAGTATGTCTAAGTTTCTTTTTTTGGTGTTGCATTGAATGAAATCCATCTGCATTAATATTTCCATTACTGTCTCTACTAAAACGTTTTTTTTTTCTACAGAGTAACATTTTCATAGAAAACTAATACCAAGCATATAAGCCAATAAAGTTTATCAGATTTTTACCCCAGGAATCCCTTCCCCACCACCATTTTTCCCCACCACCATTTTCACAGAGCTCTATCTGCTTCTGCGTTGTTAATAATGCTCTCCACAAGTTCATGACACGTTTTGGACTTATGGGCTCGCTTTATAAAGTTGGGATAGCAGGAGATTCAAAGGCGGGTCTTTGGAGTTTTTGAATTTGTTGTTGTGGGTTGAGTTCATGCCTCTTGCATGTTTGACTGCAGATGTTGACTAGGGCTTCCTAAAAAGATTTGGGAAGGATATGGTGCTGAAATTTTGTTTGAACTTTGAACAAATGTATGCTTCGACTATTCTATATGCACTTGCAGAGGGAGAGAGGCCTGAAAGCACAGGTTGTGCATTAATGACTGGCTGGAATGACGGCCACAGATTGTGCGTTTATGACTGGCCAGAATCACGGCCGTTACCTCAAATTTCTCTAAAATCATCTTCTAAATAAACTAAAACGAAAAGTAAAGATCAGGTAAATCTAAGCAAAATAGGCAACTCAATTGATACGAAAATCCACTAAAATCCACTACTAAAGATCAGACATGAATGTGTTCTCACGCTAACTGAAAGAGCAAAACGGAAGGGGAAGAAAAGCGGATTTCGTGCTCACGAATCACGATAGAGATGGAGAGAAATCTTTACAGCAACGAGGGAAAGAAGCGGAAAATAACAAGTTAGAACCAAGAGCGAACGTTCAGCGGAAAAATTGTGCACTAAGATTACAAAGGAAAAGCATGTAGCGCTAGCATTTAAAAAACGGAAAAAATATCATCCAAATTTTTTAAGAACAAAAACTAGAATTAAGGATCGAAGAGAACCGGTCGCAATGCGTGCTTACACAGGCTCGGCAAGCCCGTCCAGATTCCGCTAGAAGAAAACTATCAATTTTCTGAAAAATATAGAATGATAAAAAATATAGAAACTGAAAAATATAGAATAATAAAGTATAGAATGATAGATGTGCAGCGCATTCTGTAAAGGTAACAACTCATTCTCTAAGCATCAACAGATAAATCCGATAAGGCAAGTCTCCTACCCAGTCACCCAAATCAGACTGGGCAGACAAGACCCCTGCATCAAAAAAAATGTTCATCGTTTCTTCGTCATTGCCTGCAAATGAAAAACTGCAAATGAAGTTTGTAATAGGAAATGCATTGTTCCACATACGTGGTTGTCATCGCCTGCAAATGAAAAACTGAAAATGAAGTTTGTAATAGGAAATGCATTGTTCCACATACGTGGTTGCGCTCGTCCTAACTTTTCCCTGAGAAACAAAGCGTTTGGAGAGTCTGCGGAAGTGTCCAAATCCCTATCAATGGCGGAATAGGAGGAGCGTATGTAAATAAAAGGTATTGGACGCGGATGCAATTTCCAGAAAACACGTAAGATTTAACAAAGCGTTTGGAGAGTCTGCGGAAGTATCCAAATCCCTATCAATGGCGGAATAGGAGGAGCGTAATAGGAGGAGCGTATGTAAATAAAAGGTATTGGACGCGGATGCAATTTGCAGGAAACAGGTAAGATTTGACGCGATTTGCAGTAAAAATAGGTAAGATTTTACTTGACAATGAATGTTCTCGTTGAGAGTTGAAAAATCAAACAAAAAATTATAATTTACGTACCCAATGCGGATTTTACACGCTTCTGTACGCGTGCCCGAATCCACCGCGAACGGTTCGTGAGATTTTCTTGGGAATCGCGAATCTCCGCACATAGCTTCTGATGAACAGCGAAGTAACAATGTTACATGTTCAATAGCAAAGTAACATTACCGATGTCACACCTACCCTGCTGTATGAATAGGGGGTGTGATACGGACCCAAGATTTTTATTATCTTTAAAAAAGCATATTGCCCCATGATGTATCATTTCAGCGTGAGCATCACTGTTCATGATTTTAAATTCTAATCCTCCTGGAATGAAATCCGCGACATGTGGATCATTGGATCTGTCCCTCCTTCATGTACAGTAGTTTCGTAACTTTCGTGCTGCTTGGGAGGCGTGTAGGCTGAATTTGACGGTAGTAACTACCTCGTTAAGAGCTCTTCAGATTTTTGTCGAGTAGCATAAAATCTATGTCATAGATTGAAAAACAGGATCAGATTGGTGAATTAATTGGGTTAAAAAATCTTAATAAATCAGTGTAAGAATCTGATTAAAATCATCAATATTAACAAAATAAAACAGTTGTTACCACTCATGTTAATAGCAACATTTTCCAATTTTTTTCATCTAAGACATCATCAGGTAGAATGGAAAATAAAATATAGAAATTTTAGTTTTTGATTGACATCAGAATTAGTAATAAATAATATATTAAACTTAAAAATAATAAAAATATAAGACTATTCATTAGATTAAATCTCCTGATCGAATTTTGAATTAGTTTCAATGTTGCGTTGCGACAAATAATGGCAGATTTCATAAACTAAACTATGATCTATGCATGAGAGAAGACGGAAATGTGAAAACACAAAGAAAATTTAAATGCTTTTTAGAATTCAAAAATGTAAGTTTATTTAGAAGACTTCAAAAATATGGGAAGGAGACCAGTTTGTATTATTTATGAATTTATATAATATCTGGTTTCTAACATAGTGACAATTTTATGAATTTTCTAGCATAATAATGATTTCATTTACCATAGATACCTTACGTAAATATAGTTTCTTGTAGAACATATCGTCCCTGCTCGACGACCCCGGAGTTAGCCTATGTAAAAATTAAATATTGTTAGCGGTCGTATTCATTTGTCCTAGTAACGATGCAGAAAAAAGCATTCAGAGGCATGAAGCATTTGACGATTAAGCTCGCCTGTTTTTCATTTTAGCTGGATTCTCTGTTTCTCAACTGCCAAAGAAACTAGCAAATTTGCATCTAACGAATAACATATTACATATGCCGAACTAAACCGAAGGACCCGCTAACTAAAGCGAAGTGACCCATATTACCTGCGGTAAAGTATGAAGTTTAATGACCAGTTACCATATTATTGCACTTTTTTTAAAAAACCCCTTTAAATTTCTCCTTTATTTTAAACGTAAAAATGCCTTGCAGCGTCACATTCACACTGTCCATAACACGCGTGCCTGTTTCCCAACCAGAGGTTCTAGAGCCAGAAAGTCCAAAAGGGCGGGCGGGGCGAATTAAGTCGCCTCTTCTGGCCCATATAATTTTTTCACGTGTTTCGTTTTGAAATCTGGTTCTCTAATTTCCATTAATCGCAGCCGGATCTTTGACCTGAAGAATGTTTGTCTCTCATGGTTCGACGTCGCTAGGGCTTAGTTGGCTTATATATGTCAGGCAAATTTTCTCCAGGAAAGTGACATGAAAAGACTTGCAACAGTAGGCATCTAGGACTCTCCAGGTGATAGCAGACGGCCCTTCACCCAAGGAACAGTCAAGAAATCATGAACGTAGGCTTTTCGGTGGAGGATGTTTTCTCAGGCGAAGATTCGGCAATTAATAAAATGAATGTCGAGGCTGAGGTTGGAGCTATCTAGTGGGCATTGGCATCCTTCTTCCATCTTCTCATATCATGCATGATGGTTGCAAGGTAATGGCAAGATCCTAACTACAGGATATAGAAAGAAAAAGGATGAATTTGATTTTCTTTTTTTAAAATGCGAGTCCCAGTTTTGCAGTGGCTTGGTTACATAAAAAGAAAACTCATTACAAATTACATTGTATTATCTTCAAGGATTTACATTATTCTGTTGGAAGTAGTTTCATTTCTAAGTTGCATCAAATCCAGATTTCGTTCAGAGTTCAGACCAAACAGACTCAGGGCTTGTAGTTTTGTGAGGACAATGTCTTTATTTTTCTTTTTCTGACACTAAAATTTTATTAAGTTCATAGACCCTAAAATTAGATCTTATATAAGATAGGTAACGAAAAATTAGATTTTATACAAGATCGGTGACCATAGCCTTTCTTTCACCCGAGTTTCTGGAGCTTTTAAACACTGAGATTGTCTCTCCATCAACCCTTCAATGCTGTGCTTAATTTTTCTTTAAAAATAACAAATATGATAAGCAAAGGGACAAAGAGATAAAAAGATGGTTAATAGTTTCTTCTCTTTGTTAGCCGTATTATTTTAAATAATGTTTTGGAAGTGCAGGTAATGCTTGAATGGGATGACCTCCCTAAAAAGCTTGATGAGGAACAACTTTAAACTTGGGTTTAGAATAAAATCATGTAAATTAAAAGGGAGTGGTGATTGATAATTTCTTTGTAAAAACTTATAAGCCTTTTCTGTGAAGTACTAGGTGCTGCCCCTCTAGGTTTGGGCCTTATTTCTCAGATGATTTTCATACATAGAGATCCCAAAGCTTTAATTTTTTCTAAGCCTCACCATATCCTGGAGCCATTCTAAGATATAATTTCAACATGTGATTAAATGTACAACCGGATGATATGTTGAAATTATATCTAAGCATCACTCATCATAGTTGTATATTTCAAATATTGAAACTTTTAAAAGATTTCTAGCAAACTAAAAATTATAATATTTCTAAGACTATAACTTTAATTCTAGTAAACCAAGGGTCAAAATCAATATTTTTAAACATCTCAAACACATCAATAAGCTCATATTCTAGGTAGTGCTTGTGCAAAATTATTCTTTCTAACCTTGCAAGGATACCTCTACAAATTAAGTGTTAAGAACCTAACTCGTGGCCACAAACAGTCTTTGACTTGATATAACCTTCACTAAGTCAATGATAATGATACGATGGGGCACAAATCTCTAATGGAATGTGGACTTAGCCTACCACATGCAAACCAAAAATGGTAAAAAATGATAAGAAAATTAAGTGAAAAGGCTGAAATTTGCCTTAGTATTTATCACTAAAAACTAGACTAAGGAAAAGACTACGAGTGATAAAATAAAAACCAAGTGTAAAATATGCATAAAAGAGCATAAAATATTACAATTTGAGAGGTATGATATGAGGGAAGGTTTTAGTTCCCTTCCCAAACAAGAAAATTATCTTATTACTGAAAGAAAGGAGTGTTCACCTCCTAAGGAGGGCTAAACTATAAGTATTGGAGCAAAATTTTAAGTGAGATAATAATAATAATAATAACAACCCAATTTGTCAATAAAATGTGGATTTAGAAAATGTTATTAAACATTTGAAATATGAGTATATTGATTGGACAGCTATAGATGTTTTCCATAATCGATTCAAGGCCAAAACAGGGCTATTTTAGCTAAGTGTCTTGGTATTAATCCTAGAGTTGAAAAAATTCTAACTCTCAAGACTAATGCTAATGCTAAAAAAATTGTAACTTTGGTGTTGACATTAAGCTGAAAAATTCTAACTCTAGGATTGACTTTGAGCTAAAATATTATAAGTTTAGAAGCTAATGCTAAGCTGAAAAATTCTAAGTTTGGAAGCTAACACTAATGTTGAAAAATTCTAAGCCTGGAAGGTAACATTTGTGCTAAAAAATTCTAAGTTTGGAGTATTGACATAGATGTTTTTATTATTGATGCTGACATTGCATCAACATTAATGTTCCTACAAAATTATTCTTTCTCTAACCTTGTAAGAAACACCTCACTCACAATAAAAAATGGTCTTTGATTCAATGTAGTCTTCTCTAAGTCAATGATAATGACTTGACAAGGTACAAGTCTTCAATCAAATGTGGACTTAACCTATCAAACATGAACCAAGAATAACAAGGGGATGATAAAAATGTTGAAGAAATAATCCTGAAATTTGACTAAGTATTGATTGTTGGAAAAATGACGAAGTATAAAATGCTACAAAATTAACTAAATATAGAATGGAATAGGAATAATGAAATAAAAGGGAAGAATAAAAATGTAAATAAAATAACATAAAATAGTAGAATACAAGATCTATTATATGGGGGAAGGGTTTAGGTTCCCTTCAAAGAATAACAATGCTTTATTTCTAAAAATGAAGTGTTTTGCCTCCTAAGGAGGATGAAATTATAAGTTTGGATAAAAAATGTAAGTGAGACAAAACTAATAATAAAAACCCAATTTGTGAGAAAAATGTGAGTTTGAAGGATGAAATTGAATCTCTGGAGGGTGATGATATGGATGGAAAAGCTATAACTGCTATCCAAAATGGATTTGGGGCCAAAACAAGGCTATTTGACTAAGTGTCTTGGGGCAATGCTAGAGCTAAAACAATTCTAACTTTGAAAAATGATATTGAAGGTTGAAAAATTCTAAGTCTAAAGTGTTGACATAGATGCTACTTGATTGATGTAGATGCCATGTTAGTATTGATACTAGAGCCTAAAACTAGAAGTTATTCTAGACTTTGTTCGTAGCAAGTTTAATTATGTAGACTGGCCAATGTGAATCCCACCAAGGATGATGTGAACAGCAACCCCAACATCATTTAAATTTAGAAAAATTTTTATAGTTCTATCCAGTATCAAATTTTAAGTCTTCATAACCTTATTTAATGCCCAAACTAAGGTCAAACGATGCGAAGATGATATTGTGTACCTCATGAGACCAAGAGGTGATGTCAAACATTGATTAAGAGTGTCAAGGAAGCATGAAGTAGGTCCCAAGAATGGTGACACTAATGCTGATCCTAAGGGCCTTCAAAAATAGGATCTAAAGTACCCTAGATGGTCTTATTGATCACCTATGATGGGACGCGATATTGCATAGGCCGCCAAGTCTATAAATAAGAGGCATCTCTCCCTTGTTTCTCATCCTAGGCTTAGACCGTAGTGAAACTCTAGTAGTTTGATCCCTTCAGAGATAGAATATTTTCCATGTGCTCGCAGTAGGAGCTCCAAAGTGAATGGATCTTTATTCGAGCAAATATTGTACCTGAACACATGTTTGTGTATAGAAATAAAGACGAACTTCTTGGATAAACCTTGCAGTGCATAGAATAGGATAAATACTATTTTATTTATTGTTATTTACTATTTATCATTTAATTGCTTTCTTAGTTCATTAAATCTCTCTCAACCCTTCTCTCCTAGTTAAGTGCCTCAGTACGACCACTTCGAGCATGTGCGTTACGCTTGGTGATCCCAACAACGACTAGAGTTTGGTAACCAAGGTTGCATTGGTTCAGGGTGTGAATGGTAAGTGGGAACGGATACTGATGCTAGGTTAATTACGGCCTATTTAGTTAGTTAAAGTTAGTTAATTAGTCTCTTCACCCTCACCTCACTAGCATAGCAGATAAAACATAAAAGACTATAAAAATCATATACCTCGGACTTACTTAATTATACAATCGTGACAACTACAAGTAAGTCTGGGAAGACAACGAATAATTAACCTTAAGTGTTCCATGAGGCGTGTAGGCACTTAGTTTGTGGAGTTCGACTAGATTGCACACGCCACTCTCGTATTCGTATGGTTGAGTGTAGGTATACCTTGCCACTCATCAACCTAGTAACTTACAAAATGTAAAAAGGTGTAAACATATTAAATGAAAAGTGTAGATATAATCTAAGAAAAAGCATAGAATTTATACTTGAAATAAGCTTGCATAGATGAATGAACTACTGATTTTTATTAAAATAATAAAAATATTACAAGAGCATAGTTGCAAGATGTACAAGTATGTGTGTGTAAATGCACAGGGAGCTGCCCAAATGGTGCTTGAACTCTAGTGAAACTAAAAATTTGTGTTCTATAGCTAGTTGCACAATCCAGGTGCTTCCAAGATCCAACATCCAAAAAACTCTTTGTTGGTTATTAGATGTGAAGCTACAACATTTGTAGGGTAGGGTGTTACATAGTGTTATTAAAGCTAGTTTACTATGATGTTGTTTGATACTTATGGTACTTACCAATTTGTGATTTTAGTTTATAGATATGTATAGTATATGTGGTCCTGATGTTAGTGGAGCCCACAATTTAAGAGGATCTAATCTTCAGTAGGCATAGCCTCCTTAGGTATTTAGCAATGGTTTTGCAAGTAAAAATGTAGATGTTATTTGACAACTGTTACAAATTTTGTAGCAACATGTTATAGCTATTGATGCTTTAGTTTCCACTATTAGGGAAGTAGGAAGTGGTATTGGTAGTGGAGGCTCATAAGATTCAAACAGGTATCCTATTAGTAGGAAACTAGTAGAGCAGTTTCAGAAGTTAGAACCTCCTAAATTTAATGGCATCGAGGATCCTAATATAGCTGTAGAGTTATTGGAGAAGTTGCAAAAGGCTTTTGATTTGGCAAACTACTCATTGGTTTAGCAAACTTAGTTGGTAATATATTAGTTAGTTAGCATTGCTTAGCGTTGGTGGATTTGAGGAGTAGGCCAAGTGATGAATAGGACAAGAGGTGACATGGAATGATTTTCTAACATCTTTCAAAGCCTATTATGTGTCTATGCAATATGCCTAGACCAAGGAGGTGGAGTTCTATCATTTGTATCATGGTAGTTGATCTATAGGAGAGTATGATGTTTATTTCTCTAACCTTAGTAGCTATGTGCTATAGATGCATACAGATGCTTAGGCATGGTTATACAAATTTGTTAGATGTTTGAGACCCTCTCTGAAGAATCACATATTAGCCCTCATCTTGACAGCCTATGATGAGGCTAGAGAATTTGCTATGGATCTAAAGAAAAGATAGTAGGAGGATGCAACTTGTTGAGAGAGGAGGCAAGGTTAGAAGAGATGAGCGATATTTAGAGGTAGGTCTAGCCCCTCCAAGTAGGCCCATGGACATGGAGGTAAGCATCCAACGTTATCTTGTGGTCCTACTATTGGATTTTATTGTGGATCTATTATCTATTATAGATGTGGGTAGCCTAGCTATATGCAAAGAAATTGCTAGAATTGTTTTGCATGGGAGTAGCTAGGACACCAGGATAGGCAGTACCCGAAGCAGGAAAGTAGTAGTGGAAGAGGAAGAAGTCAAGGATAGTAACCACTACTTTAGGGTGGACATGTAATACCTATTTCTTAGCCAGGAGGAATAGGCTAGAGGACCTAGGGATGGGTGTACACTCTAATGGACTAGCTATTGGATGTGTAGCCAAACACAGTGATGAAGATAGAATGTACAATTTTGGACTTTGATGTATTATATTATTTGATCCAAGTGTAAGCCATTGATTCATAGATCCTAGTGTTGCACATCATGCATCTCTTGCATATCATTTTCTTTCTCTTAGATTAATAGTATCTTCTACTTGGTGTCATAAGATTCAAGTTGATTAGGTGTATATAAGTATACTCGTAGAGTTAAAAGGTATGTAGTGGGTTTATGATTTTCATGTCATGCATATCAGAGTATATGATGTAATTTTAGAGATGGACTAGTTTTCATAGTTCAATGCTAGTTTGGACTATTAGCAAAACCTCCTAAGATTGCAATTAGTTTATGATGCTTCTATTATAGTATAAACTTGTCTAAGGTTTGTGCGCTTGGACTTCATCTCCTCTCAGTTGCACTATAGGATGATTTAAAAGAAGCATGAATGCTTTGTGACCATAGTATATAAAATAGATATGATGGAAATAAATCAAATCCTTGTAATTTAGAAGTTTCCCAATGTATTCCAGTTAGAATTTCTATGTTTGCTATCAAGATGAGAGATTGAGTTCAAAATTAAACTTAAGCCTAGTATAGAGCCTATTTCAAAGGTTCCACACAAGATGTCTCCAATAAAGCTAAAGATCCAGTGCCCTAGTGCTATTTGTTAAAAAAGGATGGGACTTTACAGCTATGCATAAATTATAGGTAGTTAAACTAGGTGACTATAAAAAAAATACTATTTCATGCATTGATGACCTGTTTGATCAAATTCAGGAAGCTCATGTATTCTCAAAGATTGATCTCAAGTTTGGATATCATTTAGTATAGGTTCATGCTTAAGATGTATCAAAGAGAACATTCAGAACCTGATATGACCATTATTAGTGTCTAGTACTTTCATTTGGATTAACAAATGTACTAGTAGTTTTCATGCACCTTATGAATAGTGTGATGTAGCCATTTTTAGATTAGCTTGTAATTGTATTTATAGATGATATCTTGGTATATTCTCTAGATGAGAAATTGCACGCAAAGTACTTGTGAATGATATTACAAACCTCAAGGAAGTACCACTCTATGCTCAATTGTCCAAGGTTTTAGTTTGGAATTCAAAGATCTAGTTCTTGGGGAATGTGGTATCAGGAGCTGGTATCTCTGTGAATCCTACAAAGATTGTGTTATTTGTGATTGGTCTATATCATAGTTAGTAGCAAAGGTGCATAGTTTCTTGAGGTTAGTAGATTATTACTATAGATTTGTAGAACATTTTTTCTTAGATAGATTTCCTTTTACGTAGCTGCTAAGAAAGAAGACTAGCTTTATCTAGAGCTCAACATGTTAGGTTGCATTTGAAAAGTTGAAGCATAGATTGATGAATTTTCCAATGTTAGTATCTCCTACACTAGCATATCCATATGATATTAGCACTAATGCTTCCGGAGATGGATTTGGTTTTGTGTTGATGTAGGATGGATAGGTTGTGGCTTATGCATCTCATCTGTTAAGGCCATATGAAACTAGATATCCTATACATGATCTAGAGTTGGGTGCTATGATATTTGCTTTAAATATTTGACACCATTATCTATATTAGGAGTAGGTTACTATTTGTATTGATAATAAGAGCCTTAAATATCTTATGAGTTAGCTGTACTTAAACCTACAATAATTTAGATGGATGGAGTTGTTGATTTTAATTTCACTATTAGATACATACTTGACAAGACTAATAAAGTAGTTGATGCATTAAGTAGGATGGAAAGTAAGCTTAATAGCTTAACTATCCAATCATATTTGTTGAAGAAAATTCAAGAACAAAAATGACAAGATCCATGGTGTTGAGAGTTAAGGAGGAAGATCACTTCTAATGGACCATTATCTGTGGATAATCATGGTATATTATGAAGAAATGATCATGCGTGTTCTAGAAGTTCTATGATTTCAGTTGATGGATGAGGCCCCCATGAGTAGATACTAGATACATCTAGGTAGTCAAAAGATGTGCTAGGATTTATGATGGATGTATTGGTGGCCTGGTATGAAGAGAAATGTAAAGGAGTATTCTAGCACCTTGCAAATTTATTTGAAAAACTAAAAATGCTGGGCTACAGCAACCTGACTTTAGATCCAAAAGGCCTTAAAAAATAGGATCTGAAGTACCCTAGATGGTCTTATTGATCACCTAGTAACTTACAAAATTTAAAAATGTGTAAACACATTAAATGAAAAATGTAGATATAATCTAAGAAAAAGCATAGAATTTATACTTGAAATAAGCTTGCATAGATGAATGAACTGCTAATTTTTATTAAAATAATAAAAATATTACAATAGCATAGTTGTAAGATGTACAAGTATGTGTGTCTAAATGCATAGGGAGTTGCCCAAATGGTGCTTGAACTCTAGTGAAACTAAAAAGTTGTGTTCTATAGCTGGTTGCACAATCCAGGTGCTTCCAAGCTCCAACATCCAAAAAAATCTTTGTTGGTTGTTAGATGTGAATCTACAACATTGGTTGAAAAAATGATGGAAAATGCCTAAATTTTTTCTCCTAGGCAATGCACTGAGAGTCTCCAATGCTCAACCAATCTGCCAATTTTCCAAAAATTCTTTTCAAAGTGTTGGATTCTAGTTTAAATACATTGCTAGTGTTTAATTTGTTGCTGTAAAGTTTTTTCCATGATTGTTGATAATTGAAATCATGTGCAAGTATACCAACCTATAATTTCTAGTGTAGTTGATCATTTATAGCAAGTTTTGATACACCAATGCCATCAAAACCCATTTGCATAATAAAAATAGTAAACAGATTTTTGTGACTATGTTGGCTTCACCCTACATTGGCTCATGTGAATACTGTTGAGAATTTTTGTGACTACACTAGCCATTGTTGGGAAAATATAAAACCCAACAAGTCTAACGTTGGCCTTACAACATTGACATTGGGTTTTGTGATAACTATGCTGGGAATTGTTGGAAAATGAAAACCCGACACCATCTATAGTGGGGTAGGTGGTTTCAACGTAGTTGACCATTTATAGAAATTTTTGATGTACCCAAGCCACCAAAATCCATCTGTATACTAAAAATAGTAAATAGAATTTTGTGACTACATTGGCCTTCACCCCAACTATGCTAGCCTTAGAGGACTATGTAGACATTTATTGAAATTCATTGAAATCATGGTGACTATGTTGGCCATGTTGCCACCACTAAAAAATTGTTATAACTACATTGGTCATTATTAGAAAAATGTAAAACCTAGCAACACCAACATTGAACATGTGTAGCTATGCTAGGTTTTGTGGTGACTACGCTAAGTGTTGTTGGAAAATGTAAATCCAACACCATCTACGTGAAGGGTAGGTGGTTCTAGCATAGTTGAGGCTATATTCCTACAAATACCCATGAAAATGTCAAATTTTGCAATCTCTAAGGAATTTTTAGCCTTCCCAAGCCCATATATAGACATAACATCACATTTTTCAATTGGGAAGTGAGGTGGTAGTAACTTATGAGGCATTTTTCGGCCCCCACAACTTAAATTATGCAAGATTCCAGCTCATGGGCTACCAACCTTACATTTACAATGAATTCTTGCCTCAAGTTGGATGGTGAAGAACACAATTTATAACATGTGATTTCTTTGTGGTGTTTCATTGGCCCCTCTTTGTTGATGTTTGAAGGATGGACCTGAGAGACATTAACAAAGAATATAAAATACCATTGCAGATCCATCACCAACATTTGCTCTCTATGCTTGATTCAGTTATGTCAAACTATGCCAAAGTGTGCTAGTGATAATGGGATAAGGTCATGGTGAGATAACAGAGGGTAAAGGTAGGATTTGGTTATAAGGAAGTGTTCATGAGGGTTAATAATGAGTTCCATACGTTAACATCATGGTTATGGTTATGTCAATGACATTTTGAATGGTCAATGAGGTCTTCATGCTTCATGTTTCAAAGTGTTGGTTACTCAGTAATGTTCTTGAGGAGCGAACACTTCACTTGAAGGCTTCTTTGGCCATTAAGCTCCTCCCTTTGCATGTTTGGAGCCATTAGTTTGTCTTTGGATCCTTGTTGGCCTTTTGGCTTCTTGGTAATTTGCTTCCCCTGCTTTTTTTTCTTAGGTGAAACCGTCATCTGGTTCCATTGCTAAGGCTAGGTTTGATTTGGTTTTCTCATTGAACGAGATGTGTTACACTCAATGAACTTGATAGCAGAGCATGTTGAGGGAGAGGTCACATGGCCATAATGCATGATTGTTGAACATAGATCATCATTTTCATTTAGGGTGAGGAAGGTTATAATTAGGCTATGGGGCTGGGCTCAAGGAGTGGTAAGGACAATGATGTGAAACAAGAACTCTTGGTATAGTAGGATAAGCTAGCCAAATCTTACACATTAGGGTCATGTGGTAAATTGCTACTACAATGAGTTGCACTTCTATGATGAAATCTCAAGCTTCATCTTGCAAGAACAACTCCAAGAGAAGAAGAAAACAAGACAAAGAAAACATGTAATTACAAAATAATGCATAGGCCACATAAGACAACTAGCAAACCAAGTCACAATAGATCGCCATTATCGTAGCATAAAGGGATCTGTGTACTTTGCAGTTCATTCATTGTGGCAAAAAAGTAGAGAGAAAGAGAGAGAGAGAGCATGTAGGATCACTAGTTGCAGACCATCGAAGTCATCAACATTGATTATTCATTGCAATCTATCAATAATGATAAATAACACTACAAGTAAGCATGTGAGTGTTACATGTAATCAAGCCTATGTAATGGCATTAATGTTGCATTGTATGGGCTTGATGAGGTCATGAGCAGGCTTAAGTTATGGTGAGGAGCTTGGTCCTATGTGTTTTCTCCTCACCATCATGGTCGTAGGTGACAACTTTGACTAAGGGACCCTCCATTATGTTTCTGGCTTCAAGGTTAATGGTAGTCAAGCTACTTCAAGATGCCATGGCCATATAGTAAAATGGTTTCAAAGTCTTAGGATAACTTTGTATAATAACATCATGAGAGGGATCCATTTAGGCTTTGAGGCTAGTCCAATATTCTTCCTTATCCTTATAGCTTAATTTTGCATGACAACATAATCACATCAAGCAGCACTTGTGTAATAAATTTGTTAAATAATGTAAAAACATTGTAAGATACTTTAGTAATAATGCATAAATGAGCCAAAACACATTAACTCAAAGGCCAAACAAGTTTTAAACATGACCAACAACCATTATAATAGGTGGGTTAAGGAAAATAGGGTAAAATAAAGGTTGCATAATGTAATATAAGGCCAAATGAGGGTCAAATGGAGGTCAAAACTTCATAAAGTGGTGTCAAACAAGGTCAAGTAAAGTCTCAGTGATGTTAAATGATGAAGGAATGTGGTCAAATAGAGAAAAATGCTGAAAAATGATGTGAAATGTCATTGAATGATAGGCAATAATTTAAAATAAGGTCAAGTAAGGTCATTCAATGATAATAATTATTTCAAGTAAGGTCATAATTAACATTTCAATGATGTGAAATGTTACTTGAGCATATTGAATGACAATGATAGGCAATAATTTAAAATAAGGTCAAGTAAGGTCAAAACATAGTGAGGAACAAGACCAAACAAGGCAAAGTAGCCTACATATGACCGAACATGGTTAGTCAAAGTCACATTTTACCAGTTTAAGGCCTTGGAGGGCTAGAAGGTTGCTAGTTTTGGGCCTTTTCGGGCTGTAATATCACTAGTTTTAGGTCTTAGTGGCTATGATGTTGCCAGTTTTAGGCCTTGGTGGGCCATAGTAAGCTCTAAGTTCAGTAGCAAGGTCAGTATGAGGCAAAAGCAAGGTGAGACTTGGTAAAACAAGATAAAATCTAGTTGTAACAAGATAAAGGTAAGGTATAATTTGGTAAAAGAAAGTAAAGTAGAGTTGTATTAGGGTAAAACAAAGTTAAAAATAGAAAAAACTATGTCAACCTATATGGAACAAGATAAAATAGTATTGAGTTTAGTATTTCTTTAATAAATTTTTAATATATATATATATAGAGTTTGGAAATTTCCATGTATGCTTTTACACTAGATATATGTGTTTTTAATTCGGTTAGCTTAAAAAAGATTTGATTTAAAGGTCAAACATAATACATGAAATATGTAATGTTTATGAAGACTTAAAAAAATTTATTATTTGGATTAGTGATGTAGGAGGGTTTGTTGTGCCTTGATGTAGAGGCAATGGAGCTTGACGATGGTATGGGGACATGCATAGGATAGCCACAAGTATGTGGTAAGGTGTGATGGAATGTGTTATGGGCCAGGGTAGCCAAGGATACAGCAACATGCCATGAAGCCTTGGGGTTATGTAGCCCTCAATGGGCTTGCATGATTCATGTAAGGCAATGCAGCATAAGGTAGGCTTGTGCAACTAATAGGAAAAGGTAAGAAACATGGGGATAATGACTTGAGTGCACAACAATTGAAGGTAGACACAGTGGAGGATGGTGATGTTGGTTAGCCTAGGTGGTGTAGGCATGTGTGGGGGCCCAGATGGTGAGGGATTTGCATGGTAGCCAAATGGGTGATGGATTCTAATGAAGAAGGAGGTGGGAGATGGTTTTTGTGGCATCGTACGATGTTTCCAAGGATTTGTAGTAGGTGGTGGAGGTAGGGAGTAGTAGATGTTGATGAGGTAGAGGAAGGGTTTCACCAAGGAAGGAGAATTTTGAACTAAGCTTAGCTAGCATAATTCTTTAAGGGTTTAGCATAGTTCCATTTTTAGAACTACACTAGCCAACACAGTCCCTCATAGTTTTATTTTTGTAACTACACTTAGTGTAGCCCCTCAAAGATTTTGATGTGGTAGTGTTGAGTTATTAGTAATAGGCATAGTTAGTAATGATAGCACAACGACTGAAGTGATGGGCATAGTATCAGCAAAATGTGTGTGGTGGCGATAGTGAAGGGCAAGAGAGAGCTATAAAGGATTTCCATGACTAAGTTATGGCTATAATTTCAAAACTTTGGAAAGAAGGGATTATTTATCCAATATCTGATAGTGAATCGATAAGTCCCATTGTTGTTGTCCCAAAAATGTGTGAAAAATGGAGTCTATGTACATTATAGAAAACTCAACCAAAATACAAAGAAAGACAATTTTCCATTACCTTATATAGATCAAATTTTGGAAAAATTAGAAGGACATAAATATTACTATTTTTTTGATGGATTTAGTTGTTATAATCAAGTAGCAATTACCCTTGAAGATTAGCATAAAACAACTTTTACATCTCCCTATGGAACATTTACTTATAGAAAAATGTCTTTTGGCCTTTGTAATGCACTAGCCACTTTCCAAAGAGCTATGATATAACTATTTTCTGATACGCTAGAAGATTATGTTAAAGTTTTTATGGATGATTTTTTGGTTTATTGGAATACTTATGAAGAAACATTGCAACATTTAGAACATGTCTTAGATAGATGTATAGATAAATATTTAAAATTAATTTGAAGAAAGAGTCACTTGATGGTTACAAATGGCATAGTATTAGGACATGTTATTTCTAAAGATGCGATAAGAATGGATGAGGAAAAAGTAAAAGTAATATCTATACTTATAGCTCTAACTAATTTAAAGACTCTTTGATTTTTTCTAGGACATGTTAGATATTATAGATAGTTTATCAAGGAATTTTCAAAAATTGCTAAACCTTTATACATCCTCCTAGAAAAAGATGCTCCATTTGTATGGACTAATGATTGTCAAGAAGCATTCCTAGAATTAAAGAAATGAGAAAATACCATTCCTATATTAAATGAACCTAATTGGAATCTCCCATTTGATTTAATGTGTAACACTAGTGACACAGCAGTACAGGTAATCTTAGGACAATACATTGATAATAAACCATGAGTTATTTATTATGTATCCAAAAGTCTAGATCAAGCCCAAATAAATTATACAACTAAAAAAAAAGAATTACTAGCTATTTTAGATACTTTAGATAAATTTAGACATTATTTAATAGGATAAACCTAGAGTATATACTGATCATTCAACCATTGAATTATTAGCTACTAAGAAAATAGAAAATGCAAGGATAATGAGATGGTGCTTATTACTCCAAGAATTTGATCTTGATATTTTAGACAAACGAGGTAGGGAAAATGTAGTTGTGGATAATCTATCAATATGAAAAAATAAAGATGAAAATAGAACACAAGGGACCTTTCATGATGAATTCCCTAATGAACAACTCTTTTCTACAAAGAAGGATCCTTGATTTTTTGATATAGCAAACTATCTAGCCACTATGAAAATCCCTACCAATTGGACTTAGGAAGAAAAGAAATATTTCTTACATACCATATCTATGTACATTTAGAGTAGTCCATATCTTTATCAAATATGTAAAGATAATATAGCAAGGAGATGTGTGGCTAAGAATGAACAACAAGAAATTCTACATATGTGCCATGATGATTTAGGAGGTGGCCATTTTGATAGCAAACACATTACTATCAAAATCCTCCAAAGTGGACTTTATTGGCCCTCAATTTTTAAAGATGCTCATAAGTATGTTGAAGAATGTGATAAATTTCAACAAATGGAAGCCATAACAAAGAAACAAGAAATGCTTTTAAATCCAATTTTGAATAACCAAACCATTCAATGTGTGGGGTATAGACTTTCTAGGACCATACCCACCATCTAATGGATGTCAATATATTTTAGTCTGCATAGATTATGTTACTAAATGGGTTGAAGCTAAAGCCATCCCAACAAATGATTTTAATGTAGTAGTAGCATTCCTTCATGAAAATATTTTAACATGTTTTAGAATTCCATGAGTGATCATTAGTGATCAAGGAACCCATTTTGTAAATAAAATAATGGAAACATTTCTTAAGTCATGTGGAATCCAACACAAGATAGTTATTGACTATCATCCTCAAACTAATGGTTAAGTAGAAAATGCTAATAGAATTATCTTGAATATATTAATAAAAAATATAAGTACTAAGAAAAGGATTGGCTAAAAAAAGTACAAGACACACTTTGGGCTTATAGGATTACATATAAACCAAGTTTAGGATATTCACCTTATCAATTGGCTTATGGTAAGTAATTTCTATTACCTGTTGAAATTAAATACCAATACTTACGGTTAGCCAAAAAACTAGATTTTGATGAAGACATAAACCATACCTCTTAAATAAATTAATTACATGAACTTAATGAAAGAAGGCTACGTGATCTTAAGAAGCAAAAGATTATAAAAAAACAAATGAAGAATCTACATTATAAAATTATTTTTAAGAAACATTTTTCTATAGGTGATAAAGTTTCTTTATATAATATGTACTTACATAAATTTATAGAAAAGTTAACATGTAGGTGGAAAGGCACTTATATAGTTTTACAACCCCATGGTAATGGCAATATTTTAATCTCACCTATGGATGATTATTCAACTACGTTTTTAGTCAATGGCATAGATTTAAGTTATATTATCAACATCATATTAAAGAACCTAGGGAAGATGAATTAGTAGAATTAATTGATTCAACTTATTCAAATCAAAAAAATGACAAAGATTCATTAGAAGTCCTAGATCTTGATAATACCCTTCAACAAGACTCTTATGTAATAGTATAAATTATTGTCTACAAATTTTACCTTAAAAAATATAGAGGATAATAGTATTTTCTATTGTTAGATGGGACTTTAAAGAATTCATTCTCATCATGTTTGCAATGCAATGGAGAAGGACAACTCCTCCTACCTTGAGATAGGCAAGTTTGAACCCAAAATCCAACTAACACTGATCCTTAGATTAATAAGTGAATTATACATAATAAACTTTTTCTCTTTCAAATAATGTTTTTTCAATATAAAGCTTCATAAGTCAAAGGTGGAAAAATAGCTAATTGTAGGCTAATTCTTATTAGTGTATGGTTTTTATTGATTACTTATTTGGATAAGTCAATAAGGTGCAAAGAGTGTGTTATATTGGGACTAGCATCTAAGGTGGTATAAGAATTTGGAACTTCATCAATGTCCATGTGAGAAACTGATACAAAATAAATTTGACTACCATAAGAACATCATGATTATAGCCAACCAAATATGGAAATACTTTGTTTTTTTTAAAGGAAAAACTAAAAGAGAAAAGGAAGAAAAATGATGCCACAAAAACCTTCAATCATGAGTAGAGCCACACTTCCACAAGAACCTTATAGTTGGGGTGATGCTCAAAGCTCACAATTTTAAGCATCCCACAAGAACCCCCTTCTATGAGTCAAGTGATTATGGGTGGTGATGAGTGGCAAGGTACCCTACACCCAACCATATGAATCATAGGCATTTACGTGCGATCCAGTCAAATTCTGCAAACTTTAATTACCAAGTACGCTAGAGCTAAAAAATGAGTTCATGTTATCCATTCATTGTTGTAATGTCTAGTCCCTTGTTAAGGGTGGAAAAAATTATAAATAATGTAATTAACCTTATAATGAAGGGGCACCTCGTTATGAGGAGTTATGACTATTCATGTATCCCTTGGGAAAGGGTTTAACCTATGTCATTTAAGGTCAGGGTTAGAGGTTGTGCTAGCATGGAGTTGCAGAGCCTAGAGAGGTGAGTAATGAGAGCTAGGTGAAGTGGGACAAAAAGGGACTGATCATCCCTTTGGTAGGATAGCTTAATCATGGTGGCAGTGCTAGATTACCTCTAAGGCTTAAGTAGAATAGGAACACAACCCAAAAGGGTGTTACAGTACTCTCCTTCATTAATATAATTTTTCCATTTTTATTCTTTTCTTAATTCCTTAGTATCAATTATTCATTTGCTAATTAATTCATTACTTGAGTGATTATAATATTTTTGATATATTATCCATGATGAATATAATAAATTAGGTGTTCATATTTTTACAACATTTGGAAACAGGATGTCACATTTGGTATCGGAGCAAACCATGATTCAGGAATCAAAGTGGAAGAAAAAACCTTATTTTATTATTGTCATAGAACAAAAGTACATTTAAGAAAAATAATAACATGGAGGAATATTTTATTTTATTTTATTATCAATAGAAATGAAGAGGAAGTATATCGTAAAAAAAAGTAGAATGGGAAAATAAAGAAAAAGGCAACTATAATTATTTGTTATGACTGAATGATTCAAGAAAATCTATAACTATCTTCAATTGGGATTCTCTTTCTTTAGTAGTAGCATTTGCTTTGCTAAGCACTGCTTTACATCCAGCCAGTCCATCACATAACTATTTGATATATTCAATCACACATCTTGCTATAACTACCGATTCCTCTTTTCTTTAAAGTTGAGTCTTCAACATATCCATCTGTATTGATCAATCATCTATGTCTCTTTGCCATTCCTTTTCCTTTCTCTATAGAAACAAAAGTTAAATTATGAGTTATGAACAAATCAACAAACCAAAAGAAGAAAAGAGAGAATAATATATATATATATATATATACACACACACACACTACTTGAAATCGATCATTATCAATTTGAAGGAAACATGCATGAGTATCCAAATGGCAAGTATAACATGTTGTACTTTCCAACTCTCCTAAGAGTTGCTCCAGATTTTTTATAGCATCTAAAGCATCCTTAGGAATTGGATGTCAAAATGATGGAAGTCCAGCTTGTACTAAATCATAATTTGCCCTGAAATTACATGATTGTGACCTCATAGATGATAGACATCCTCATGAATAGAATAGGGTTTTTTGTTAGAGATTCATTGATTAATACGTCAAAGAAACACAAGTTCTTCTTCAGCAACCGCCACTATCTTTCCCATAGAATAAGAAGAACCATAGATAGAGAAAGAAGAAACTACTAGAATAGATTCAAAAATTGTTGTTGGTGTTGCCTATGGAAGAGAACCTCTCGCAAGTGTCAAAGGAAAAGAAGGTATGAGTGGTAATCTAGGTGCTGGTGGAATAGGAGTCTATGTAGAAGTAGCACTTGCATCACCTCTATCCATCTCTCAGATAAAATACTATTGCTTCATAGACCTCTATAACACAAAAAAAAAATATTATTATTATATATGAAAAAGAAGAAAGTATTCAAATTTTTAAATAATTAAAACATACCTCTAGTTTCTTCACCTTATCATGTCTTGAACCTTGTCGACGAGTTGGTTGGGATTGTTGTTAAGCCTATTATTGAGTTGATTATTTTATAACTACTGGACTACCAAAACTTTGCCCAATACATTGTCTCTACAAAGGAACTTATTAGAAAAAATAAAAGAAAATATAAAAATATAGATAAGACGTTTAACTTAGTAAATTATATTTAAATATATACCTTGGGAGTAGAAACTGTGATCTGTTCTTGTGATTGAACAATACCAAAGGTTGAAGTACCTTGAATCTCTTTAACCTATGCAACTTTAGCACTCTGCATTGGTTCATTTTGTAGCCCAAATTACACTATCAAATACATAAAATAAAAACATAATTAACAAAGAAAGAAATAATAAGAAAACATGAAAGTACCTCACTAATTTCCTCTTGACTTCAAGCTTGCTATAAAGCCAGTTAACCTATCTGAGCACCCATAATCTTAGTCCTTATAACTCTCTCATTTTCAAAAAATTTAGGGCACAACCAAGGATTGTAACGAGTAAAACGTTTCTTGCTATGGTCATAACTTAAGATCATACAGATGATCAAAGGTATACAATATTGAATATAGGATTTTAAAGGATGTTGGTGGGCAATAGAAATTTTGATCATAGCAGTATAAAAAGTAGA
>MNCI01004126.1:441455-490805 GCA_015680685.1 Gnetum montanum | reverse complement strand
TATATATATATATATAAATTTTGGTTTGGGGTTAGCTGCAGCAAGGTTGTGACCAGTTGCAGTCAAGTCATGGCTAGCCTTGGAAGGGGTTGCAGCCATAAAATCTGGCCCTAAGGGTTAGCCCCAATTGGGGCAAACAAAATCATGTCACAGCTATTTTCATCATTGTTGTCGCCACCGCTACTCACACTGCGGTCGCCCATGCAGCACCATGCCTCATACCATGCTGCCCACCACACCGTGTTGCATGCTTGCCTGCACTATTTATCACCACCTTCTGAACTACCCATCATCGCCTCTTGCGCCACCCATCACTACCTCCCACATTGCCTATCATCGCCTCCTGCACTGCCCATCACTGCCTTCTGGCCACTATGTAGACTTTGAATAGGTCGTTCGTCAATTGATGGAAAAATTAAATTTTTTCTAACAATTGAGAGGAATTTTAAAATTCCCAGCTGACAAAATTTTTTTAAAAAGAAAATTTTTCACCATTAGTATTAGTTTAAGAGAAAATATGTGCTCAGTTATTTACAAAAATATAAATTGGCATTACAGTAGTAACATAAATAAAATTTTTTTCATTAAGTGTGCATGTCCTAGAGTAGAATTGGGATGGGTAACCTCTCGAGAAGTCTCGAAAAATGTGAAAATTAAAAAAACTTAAAATGACTATAAATTTTGAATATGGAGTCCATTTTCAACTAAAAAAATTGATTCCAATAGATTTGAACCTTTCAGACTCAAAAAAATGGTCAAATTTAACTTTTAGATTATAGAAAATTAACTTTTAATTTCTTAATTTAGGTTCCAAAAAATAATTAGGATTCAATACTCCATGAGAAATCTATAACAGTTTCAACTTCTTCCACAATTGACTAAACAATTTCGAAATCCATAAAAGGGCCATAAAAACTAAGGATTCTCAACATACCTAATTTCTTCAACTTACTGATGTCCAAAATCCAAAGAATAAATTGGAGAGAAATGGAAGCCCAAGTAAATTACCAAATGAATGCCCTTGAATAAAAAATTAATGAAATCAATGGTGTTCAAGAAGAACTTCAACGCTCAAACCAAGGGTTTGGAATAGAGATGCAAAATATGTTTGAGGAAATTAAGAAAATTTCCCAAAATTTAGAGGATAAATGGTTTGAAGTACAAGGAAAGATGGATTCCTTTGCAAAATCCATCAAGTAATTAACCAACCATTTGATTCATGGTCTACCTAGAGAACAACATCAAAATCAACCTTCCACTAGGAGTCCTCAACAAATACAACCTCCACCTATTAATGGATAGGATACTGAAATCCACCTTGTAGATCGTAGAACTGAAATCGAGAGTGAAGGATATGGGAACTAGCTTAATCCATCTAGAGAATCATTGACACATGTGCATGCTAAGAAAGTAAAATTAGATCATTATTATCGAGCCCTTGGATCCAATGCTAAGGCAAAGGATTGGCTTGATACAATGAAAAATTACTTTAGTATGTTGAATTTGTCAAGCCATGAACATCTAGAAGTTATCTCCTTGTATTTAAGAGGACTTATAGCAACATGGTGGAATGGGCTGAGATCTCAAGGTTTGATTAGAAATTGGCTTAATTTTTTAAAATATTTTAAATAAAAATTTGTTCCCAAATCTTTTCTCAAAGAGTGTAAAATGAGATTTGATTCCTTAAGTTTTGGAAAATAATACATAAATGCTAACTACAAAGAATTTTGTGATCTTTCTCAATATGTAAGTCATTGGGATGAGGGATAATTAGCTTCAAAATTCATTGGAGGATTACATGCTCAATTATATCCTCAAACACGAGCCGATAATCCCCAAGCTATTGATGAAGCATATAGAATTGCTAAGGATTATGAGGAATCGAATTAGATACGAGTGACCATTCAACTAGCAACTTTTCAACAAACCCCTTTTCCACAAGCAATGGTAGAAGAGACACCAATAAAAAAAGCTTAACTAGGATCTAGATGTTTCTTTTGTGGTGAGGATTATCTTAAATGAGATTTTCCAAAATTTCAAGAAAAAATACAAAGGACCAAACAAATCAAAAATCAGAAACCAAATCCAAATGTGAACAAAGGAAAAATTTCAGCCACTACAATAGCCATCAAGAAGATATTTGCATCAACTAAATTAGGTTTGCGAAAATTTCAAATTTTTTATTGATTTTTGAAGGTTCAATTGAAGGTAAAAAAATAAAATTTTTGATTAATAGTGATGCCAATGATAACTTTATTTCTCCACCAAAGTTAATTAATTTATTGAAATTAAGTCTCCCTTCCAAGAAAATTATTAACATAGAACTGGCAGATGGAAAAACTATGAGCAAACATACTAGGTATGGAAAAACTAACTTTACCTTGCAAAATATGCCATTCATTGATGAATTTTTTGAATTTGAACTAGGTGATGTTGATGCAATTTTAGGAATGTCTTTCCTACAAAAATTTGATGTTACTGCCCACTTTGGAACTCATATTTTAAAAGTTCCAACCACTAATGGAGTTAGGGTTCTAAGGGGGGTAGGAATAACAAAGAAAATTCATACGATAATTATTAAGCAAGATAAAAGATTAGTCAAAAAAAGTGCTACAATGTTGGATGTTAAAGTAATCCAACCTCAGAAATTTTTGAGTGTTGAGATCCCAAATAAACTTAAAGAATATAAAGATTCATTATTTGGTGAAACTAGAGAACTACCTCCAAAAAGAATTGTTGAACATGTCATTGATATTTTTCCTAGTATACAAGTTGTCTCAAAAGCTCCTTATAGATTTCTAGTTTGGAATTAAGAGAATTAAAAGTACAATTAGACCAATTATTGGAAGAAGGGAAAATTAGACCTAGCGTATCACCTTAGGGTGCACCAGTTTTATTCATCAAAAAGAAAGATGGTACTCTAAGATTATGCATTGATTACAGAGCACTGAATAAAGTGACGATTAAAAATATTATCCTTTACGTAGAATTGATGATTTATTTGATCAACTTATGAGTCCATGTTATTTCTCAAAGACTAATTTAAAATCAAGTTATCACTAAATAAGGATTAAGGAGAAAGATATTGAGAAAAATACTTTTAGAACTAGATATGGATTATACAAATTTGTTGCAATGTTGTTTGGATTAACTAATGCACCTACAACATTTATGGCATTAATGAATAATATTTTTCATGAATATCTTGATTAATTTGTTATAGTATTTATGGATGATATACTTGTTTATTCTAAATCAAGAGACGTGCATATCAAACATTTGAACTTATGGATGATATACCTATTTATTCTAAGTCAAGAGAAGTACATATCGAACATTTGAACTTATGGATGATATACTTATATATTCTAAATGAACATCGAACATTTGAACTACAATCGAAATTCTTAAAGGACATCAATTAAAAGCTAAATTGAGTAAATGTGAACTCTTTAAGGAAGAAGTTTCATACTTAGGACATATAGTTTTCAAGAAAGGATTTCAAGTGGATCTAGCAAAAATTAGTGTGATCTGGGACTAGCCTGAATTAAAAGATGTTACAGTAGTTTGAAGTCTCTTAGGATTAGCCAATTTTTATTGGCATTTTATTAAGGATTATTCTACCTCGGTAGCCCCATTAACTAACCTTTTGCAAGAGAAACATGAGTTTAAATTTGATGAAATGCAAGGAATATTTTCTTAGATTAAAGATGCTACTTACAATAGCACCTATTTTGAGAATTTTGGATGAAGATCTACCATTTCAAGTATTCACAAATGCTTGTGGAATAGGAATCGGTGTAGTTCTTTCACAAGAAGATAAAATGGTATGTTATGACTCTTATAAATTATAAGGAGCCAAGGTAAATTACTCAACCCATGATTTAGAATTACTAGTAATTGTTCATGCTCTAAAATTTTGGAGACATTATCTTTGCAGAAAGAAGTTTGTAGTAAAAATAGATCACAAAAGTTTAGAATATTTGCAAAGACAACCTATTTTGAATATTCATAAAAGGAAATGGATAGAATTATTAGCAGAATATGATTTTGAAATCAAATATATTCCTAGCAAAAAAAATGTGGTAGTTGATGCCCTTAGTCAAATGTGGAATTTAATGATAGGTGTAGCAACGACCCTTATGGAAGAAATAATTAAGAAACAAATAAAAGAAGACCCCTACTTTAAAAATATTTTAACCAATATTTTTGATGAGCCTCAATACCAACTCACTTCTAATGGTTTATTGTTGAAAAGACAAGTATGCATACCAGAAGGGAATTGGAGACTAAAATTGTTGTGTGAAGCACATGAAGTACCATATGCAGGACACCCAAGTTATATTAAGACATATATAATAATTCAAAAATCTTATTTTTGGCCTAGAATGGAGAATGATGTGTTCGCATACATTAAAAATTGCCCAACATGTCAAAGAATAAAAGCTAAACAGAGGAAACCTAGTGGATTATTACAACCCTTGAAAGTTCCAACCTAGAAATGGAAAGATATCACTATGGACTTCATTGTGGGATTTTCGGTAACCAAGAAAGGAAATGACTCAATTTTCATAGTAGTTGATTGTTTACCAAAGATGGGACATTTTATAGCTTTGAAATCTACAAACACAATAGAAGAAATAGCCCACAAACTCGTACGAGAAATATTTCGATTACATGGTTATCCAAAATCTATCACTTTAGATAGAAATCCCAAATTCATATCTGAATTCTGGAAAAATTTCTTTAGAGAGCTTGGAACCCAATTGAAATTTAGCACAGCTTATCATCCTAAAACCCTCTATTAGCAATGTACGCACTGGTGTTATGGGACAACTAGAATTGGAAATTCCACATTACCTTAACCGCTATGTTTAATTCTTCTCCAAGTGTAAAAGGCTTAGATGGCTGGACAAGGAGTGGACTTTGGATCACCCTCTCACTCTCGCAAACGTGCAAGAGAAAATCTCACTGTTCCCTTTACCTTTCAGATGTGGTAAATTATGCTACAGTGGTTTATTGTACAATCTTACGGGGTGGAAACAATGTGTGAAATCATTTTATTTTGCTATATTATCTAAACCCTTGTTATATGTTTACAGTTAGGGAATCATGGGAGATCATTGTTATGGCCTCCGGGCGTGAAGCGAATAGTCTTTTGTTTCGTTATGGTGACATAAAAGAAGCACAATGTTGGCTCAACCATAGTGCGGCCCCAGCTGTCCTAACCAATGACCTCCGGGAAGCTGGACTAATGGAATTGTTTCTGGCTGTAACCCCTAACATCACCACGGGTGAAATGTTCATCCTAGTTAACTCCTTCAACAAAGAAGTCGAGCTTCTTTGCATATGTGTGTGTAATGTGTGTGTAAGTTTTGACATTGACGCTCGACTATTCGCTGACTTTTTTGGCATTCCCTTTGATGGCCTTCCAGTAGAAGAAAAGTCAAAAAGGAGTTCTAAGCACTAGAAGAAGATAGAGGAGTAGCTGGGGGTTAATAATGAAGTGAAAGGAATCCCTGCTAATAGAATCAAGCTGGAGGTGGCTCATACCATTTATCCCCTCTTCCAAGCCCGCACCTTCCCCAAGTTGCTTTCCCAGGGGAGAATCCTTACCATAGAACAGGCTTGGATCATGCGGGAGGTTATGGAGGAGGGGACGCGATATAATTGGGCCATCTACTTCGTTGAAGGTCTAAAAATGGAAATGATCAAGCTTCGCAAGAAGCTTGAGTCCTGCTTCAACATGCATTTTTCCTTCTCTATAGCTTGCTTTTGGCATTTTACCGAATTCTTGGTGGTTCAGAGGTATGGAATTTGGGTGCAGCAGGATCGCAACCAGATTTCCAAACCTTGGATTTCCCAGGTTTTTGGCACTACCCGATCGCAAGACACTCCCAAAGGCATTGGGGATTCACTTTCACTTACTACCAAGAGTTTGGTAGTGCCTCATACGCGGGGCCAGGACAGCATCGGTGGAGCACTCCCTTCTCTCACTTGTAGTGTGTCAAAAGGGAAACGCCTTACAGCAGAAATAGTGGATTCGTTAGTCCAATGGAAAAATCATCATCCGATCATGGAGTCCGCTAGTTCAACTGATGTAGAAAGGAAGAGGTTGCAAATTAAGTTTCACAGGAACAATTCCCCCAGCTGGTAAGTAAAGAGATGCATAATTAGTTTATATGTTTGTTATGCTGCATATAGACGTGGCATCGCATAGCTTTTGTAAGTGCTTTGTTTAACTATTTTTTAGCAAAAAAAGGAAAGAATGTAGCAGAGTTGACTTCTGAAATGAGGGTAATAGTTATACAACATGAAGGAGGGGCCCCAATTTGGGAAAAGGAGGCCCTTGTTAGTAATGCAGGTGGCACACAGGTTCCTATGCATGCAGAAGAGATGGAAGTAGAGGACACTGAAGTCCTTTCGGATGAACTGGAAAAAAGGGAGTAGCTTGTCGCTGGTGAGCTTGACTTTTCCTCAAAGGATAGTCTCACGTTACTACCATCGAGGGTTTTGTTGAATCGAGTTTTTTGCATTATCGTAATGTCTCAATTATCCTTTATGTCTATCATACTGTGTCTAACCTATTCTTGTTTGTGTAATAGGTACTTTTGACACTAGCATCGTGTCCTTGCCAACGGCACCCACTCAGCATTGGGGTAAGACCCCTGATAAATTTTCCTTCATGGAAGGCATTGCGGAGGATATGATTGGCCACCTAGAGCAAATCGATCCTGAGATTGGTACATGAGTGTTATAGCATAGGGATTGTTAGCATTATGATATTATATCATTTTATTACATCTCACTATTATTTTTATGTTACAGGATCTCACCTCAGATGGGATCCCAAAGAGCCTGTTGACTTGGACACCGCCCCTGAACCCTCATCGGAGCTGACTGAAGTGCCTCGCAGCCTTTATGATGAAATGCGTAAATGTACATTACTCTCAACCCACTCTCTATGGGATTGCCAGAACGTCAATGAAGCTCTTTGGAAGAGGTTGCATAAAGCAGAAAAGGAGAAGAAATTCCTAACCAGTAGGGTTGAGGACTTGGAGTCCCACAATGAATTTCTAATAGCTCGAGAGGCCAATGATGAGAATTGATGGACAGCTATAATTGACTACGCCCGCTATTGGATGGTCGTCAAAAATAATGTCCAAGCTAGTCATGAACTCAATGAGCAATAGATGCAAATGAATCTCCTTGCCCAAAAAAACCAAGACTGGAAGGATTACTGCGTGATGGTCCAAAAATGGGTGCAGACATAGAAAGATCATAAGCATGTGTATAAGCGGGAATGTATTGCCTACCACCAACATTACAGGGATTCTGTCATTGAAGCACGGTCCCTTCGACTATTTCTTGAGGTCATCGGTGCTTCTGCAGCGTACGAAAAGTTTCAGGAGAAAGTGACAGTAAGCACCTCCCTAGAGAGGGAAATAACCCTCCCTGGTAGGGAAACCACTGCCCCTTCCTTCTTCCCTGAACCACCCCGATGGACTCCTGTGGAAAAGGGGAAGGTTAAGGCTGGAACTAATCTAGGAGATGGCATTTGGTCTAAGCTTACCGAGGACGAGATCATGCAATGTCTGTGGGTTGGTTTGGAATAGGTTCCTTTCGCGGTTGACGCGGGACCATCACAAGTAAGTTGTAGGATTATTGCATTCTTGTTATACATAATCTCGATGGCAATGCTAACGTGTGCGTCATGTCAAATTGTAGGATTAGAACGAGGAGGGTCCTCATGAGAATGAGCATAATGGAGATGATGGTCCTCATGCAGAGGGTCTTCATGATGAGGAGCGTAATGAAGATGATGGTCCTCACGGTAAGAAATCCCATGAGAAAGAGCCTTGCAGAGAGGACTACCCTCATGAAGAGACCCCACAAGAAGAAGGTCCTTACGAGGATGATTTTCTTGAGGCAGAGGTGGAGTTGGATGACATAGATGGAAGTGTTAGTAAAGGTGATGTGTGACATGGCCATATTGGTCAACATTTTATTATATTGGAATGGAATGGAGTAAAAGACAATATTTCTTGGCCTATGTAGGCTGGAGTAAAGATCTTATCTTTCATGAAGCAGAACATATGGCAGACCATAAATAGTTTAAGGCCATTTCGAGCTTTGCCATCATAAATGTAAATGAATAAATGAAATCACCAGTTTTAGGCAGTGGTGGGTCGTAAATAGTTTAAGGCCATTTCGGGTCATCATCATCTTAAGCGTAAAAGGGTAAAGTACATTTGCCAGTTTTAGGCCATGGCGGGCTGTCATTAGTTTAAGGTCGTTTCAGGCCATCATCGTGCGTAAAATGATAATGTGACACAAGAAAACACGTAAACTGCATAATAGTAAACAATGTGAACTAATACAACATGTTACGCTAACGCGTTCATTTTCTAGCTCTGTAGTTGTTTCTTGATCATTTTTAGGTTTAGCGATGCATATAGGTGAGGAGGCTTATTATAGCATTCCTCTACATCACCATATTCTCCCTAGAAGGGTAGTTCAGCCCAAGTTATGCTTTCATGGCCACTGTGTCGGCCTATTCAATTATTGGGACAAGGGTTTGATCTTCGGGGACTTCAACCTCTGACCCTTGTTTCGTTTCCACATTGTTAACCGCTTGAGGGGTCATCTTATCACCATGGATGATCACTTCCCCTATCACATAGGGCAAGTGGATCTCTTGATGAATGGGTGATGAGATAGCCCTTAATTGATCTAACCAAGACCTCCCTAAGATTAGGTTGAAGCTGGGCATCTCCTCGACGATGATGAACACTACGTTTGTGGAGAATTGATCCCCTGCTACAAAGTTGATGTGCACCGTTCCCTTAACTTGCACTCTTGCCCCGTTAAATGATTTCAGACATGTCGTTGTCATGGGATTGATCTGATTGAGCGAACCCAGTTTGTCCACTATAGGGAATGGGATGACACTGGCAGTGGCCCCATCATCTACATGTACCCTCCAGATTCTGTACTGGCCGACCCGAATAGTGATGAACATTGGCACTGTTGTCACCTGACCCATTTCTAGGTCATCCTTAATGGACTTGTCCTAAAATGTCAATTTGGGAGATCATAGTTGTTCAACAGTGTGAGGAAGCATAACCGAATGGATTGCTTCTTCATCTACTGGCAAGTTTTCATCCACAAGTATGGATGTTAGCATGCGAACCATGGCTTCACGATGCTTTTGGGATGTCATCAACAAGTCGTACATGCTTAACATTGTATTTTTTTGTTTGAGAGCTTACTTGACTTGCGTAAAAGAATCAAGGAGATCATGCCCAAGATCTGTTTTGTTACCTTTCTCTTCTTCCATTCGTCCCAGGAGACGGATCTCTCAAGGAGAAACAATTTCTGCTTGAGGATTGTATTCTCTTGGGCAGGGAGAAGGTAGCTACATTTGTGTAACGTCATATTTTTTAGGAGAAGGCGGGGCCAAGGGCACCAAGGCTAGCGGTGTAGGCTTGGGAAGCCCCAGCGTAAGTTGGTCCTTGGCTGTATTACCTATCATACGCCCTTCTCCTTTTCTGTTAGGTTGTGATTGGGGCGTTGACTTAGAGATTTTCTCCTACGTAGCAGGAGCAATTAACGGCTTTGGCACCTTGATGACAAAAGGTGCCTTAGGTGTGGGCGCGGGCTGGGCCACGGCTTTACCGATAGTGGGGTGTAGAACAAAGGTAGGAGACAGGACTCGAAGGATGAAAGGTTGTCGTTGAGCCACACCTATCAATGTTGATGAGCTTTTCATCTAAGGTGGGCGAGGAGGCACACACAACACAAAAGGTTGCTTTAGCTATACCTGGTCATCGCCCTTTGTACCCACTACGTTGATAGTGTACCCTGCGTTATTTGCATTTAACGGGTCCTGGTACACATGCATGGGTTGGTTTTCCAGATAGACTAGATTACTGCTGTCTAAGATCAGGTCACCTTGATAAATCATGCATTGAATGTTATCTTTTAACGCCTAGCAATAATCTGTGCCGTGACCACACAGCTGGTGATAGTCACAGAAGTAGTCCAGCCTAAAGTTTTTGGGAACTGATGGTTCATTAGGCAGGGCCAAGGAGGAGTTCTTGAGCAACTCACAATGTTGCCTATGGCATTTCAGAGCCTCCTCAGACACCATCTTGTGTCGAATGTGGCCAGTTTCCAATAATTGCTTCAGAAGTTCTGAAGGCTTTACAGGTAGAGTCGCATAATTTGAGTGATCCTTACGCTCCAATTTAGGCCTCGGTTGCGGAGGTACTTCCGGGGTAGAAGGAGTTTCTTGATTGGAGCTGTTTGAGCTAGTTGTGGGCTCAGCAGGCTCCGTAGGTGTTTTCTTGTTGTTGTTTTTCTTCTTGGCCCCCTCAGCAACCGCTGCTACTATCGTTGTCGTAGCTTTGCCTTTGTCCTTACCCTTGTTGTGGGAATTTTTGTAGACCAAATACGCCAGATCTTTGCTAACCTCTACTGCATCTTGGATGCTCTTAGTTTGAGCAAAGGCTTGGCTGAGGGAGTGGTGAGTGAGGTAATATAACTTAGACTTGATAAAGTCATTAACTTTCCCCTTGAAAATTGCCAACAGATGGGCCTCCGCAATGGGTTCACGGATTTCGTTCAAGGTGGTGCTCCACCACTGTATAAACTTTTGAATCGATTTGAGTGGGTCTTGCCTGACTCCCATGATCTGGTCCAGCATGACTTCTGGCTTTAGGTTGTGTTTGAAACGAGTCATGAACTAAGTTAACAGCTCCTCCAAAGTTGAGATGGAAGCACATGGGAGTGCTTGATACCAGTCTAAAGCTTTATCCATTAAGGGCATAGGAAAGACATGAATTATAGTATGTGGTCATTGTTGTAATAGCAACAACTCTGACCTAAAAGTAACTAAATGGGTGTTGGGATCGCCTTCCCCATTGTATTTCATGAAATGGGGGAGTGGCATCCCAGGAGCTAACGAATGAATAAGCACTACCGAACTAATAGGATCATTATGGTAAAAATCCATGACTTGTACTATGTCAGAATTGGCATCCTTGAGGCGTTTAACTTCCTCTGTAAGGGTCTGAATAAGCTGGAAGGCTTGATCCAGACCCATAGATGGAGAGGTCATTTGTGGAATGGTAGGAGGAGCCACACTGGGTAGCAGAATAGGGGCGGCTGCTTGGCCGATGGGCTATGCTATCAGAATTGTCCCTGCAGGCGGTGCCGCTTGTGGCATCCACCACCTGGTAGGTGGCACGGATGGGGCGACCACCATCGGTTGTGCCATTGGATGCGCTGTTTGTGTGGTCGGGGGCACAGACAATGATCCTGTAAAAGGGTTTAGCACCTGCGGGACATAGTTTTGATGATGGGGGAGATGGGACATCTACGTAGGATGTGCAACGATTGACATGTTTGGGACCCACCATGCTGTAGTGGCAGCCTCTGTCATGTGAGTCAAAATGAACATAGGTGTTGTATGTAATTGTGAAGTAGGTATTGCGTGGACATACGGTGACATGGGCACAAGTGCATGATCAGACGAATTAGGTAATTGCACCTGCTGAGGAATGATTTGTGAAAGGCCGCCACCCGAGAGGGTAGTCAGAGAGAGAAAATGTTATTGGGACGAGTGTGAGACTCGATTAGTATTAGATAATGTTAAGGACATGGTGACCATGAACAATGGGTTTACATGGGACGTCGTGGAGGGAGGGGCCATGGCAAAATCAACATGACTGCCTCCCTCAGAGTGGGAACCTAGATCATCCTGCCCATCATGAAGCGTTTCATCATGGAACAACTCCTCTCATTGTTTTGTTAATGTCCTAGCCATCAACATTTGATCTAGGATCCACTGTTGTTAATTTGTCAGGGGTACAGTGGTGTTATGTGAAGGAACAAATTCCTTCCCATTGCAGTATATGAACTTGTATTCTTATTTTTCTTCAAGTTCTTGTGGGTACATGGGAAAATTTGCTGCAAGTTTAGCATAGAGAAAATTGTAATGTTCCCTGTGCTGAGCATGTCCTTCAGGCTCCTTGTTTTCTAGCCTGAGGGATCGACGTGGTCGCACCAGATTGGTTGGTGGCTCGACCACAGGAGGCGTAGACTGCAGAGTCCAAGGATTTTCAAGGTTAGCAGTGTCAACAGCGGTGGTTGATGTAGCCATTCTCCAGGCGGTTCGAGAGTAATGACGACAAGGATAAAGATGATAAGGGAAAAAGGCAAGCTAAGGTGAAAATCGAGCTTTCTACCCTGCAGGATTCCAAAGGAATCGTCGAAGCAACTGATCTGCACCACACAATCTCGTAAACAACCATGGAGGTATTATGTTTACGTTGATCGATAATGGGTACAGATAGCTTACAGGACTACCCATAAAGTACAGACTGAATGTGATGCCCTCCTTCTAGCACTAGAAAATTGTAACGATGAAAAATGTCGGTCGCTGAAAATACCGAGCAGAGTTTTGTGTACACAGTTCCAACCCTGGATCCATGTGAGGGCTGTCCTGGAGAAGATGAATCTGAGGTGCCTTGAACAGTCTTGTTGATCAAATAGGGACTTACTTAATTAGTAAAATTTTGTAATAATAGAATGGCAAAAGGGCAATCCCAATGAGGAGATATAATATTGTTAATCTCGAAGGTAATTGAAAGCGATGTAAACGATTCAAAGCGATTGCAAAATCTGTATAGATAGGACGCAAGAAATTGGATTTAGAGAGTGTGCAATCCTAAGATCTGGGATTTAACTTATAAACAAAGTATGTTGGATACAATGATTACAGGAGGACTTCGGTTTAGACGAAGCATGTGTCGACAAAAAAAAGCTATTTAAAGATGAAACAAGAAAAGATCGATCTACCTTGTTCTAGCGAATTTGAGCGCAAGGGAGTTAGACCTGAAGCAAAATATCCATTAACTGGCTATTTCTGATCAAAGATTCTTGCCAACCACCATCGATGTTCTTACAATCACTAATCTTCTTTTGTTCTCTTGTCAATCTTTGCCAAAAGTTATCAACGATTGCCAATGAAAGAAAATTGCTCACGGAGAAAATTTACCAATCGAGAGAAATTTTTACCAACCCCTTGATCCTTGTCAACTGGAGTATTTATAAGGTTAGGGTCAGGAGAAAAACACGATTTAGATGACATGTGTCCTGAACCTACAAAATACCGTTAACTTGATGTGCTTGTGTTTGAAGCTTGTAGCGCCATGTTGCATTACACTCTGAAGCATAATGCGTCATAATCTACTCTTGCTGGAGCTTTAGCAACAAACTATTCTTTGGTTATGCTATAACACGCTAGAGAGCGTATTGTGACATATGAACTGTTGATGCTTGAATTTCATTATCTCTGTCATTTCTTGTATTACGCTGCGTCATGATACATTACGCTGCATAGCGTAATTCATCATAAAATAGCGAACTTGCAAAAAAAATAGCGAAGTGTTTTCACCGCACTTCCCTTGTTTCCATCCAGTCTTTCTGGGGTTTATTATGCTACATTGCATAATGTAGCGTAATACACCCTTAGCTGAAAAGGAAAACTTGTTGAGATGTGTGGCATGCTGCAGATCCTTGCTTAAGCCTTGAGATTTTACTAGACCATCGAGGTCTCGAATTTTTCCATCTACATTGTTGCAATTAGTTGGACTATCTTCTGGCATTACGTTGTGTTATGCTACATTACGCTACGTTGTGTAACACAGTGTAATATGCCAAAAGTTAAGATTTTCAAAACATAGAAAGCTCACGAAGTTGAAGGCTTGCCGTTGTACACCAGTTGTCTTATTCTATCCTTTGGAGTCTATTACACTGCACTGCATAGTGCGGCATAACAGACCTTTAGCTAAAAAGGGAACTTTCTGAGCCGCAACTTGTTGCAAATCGTTGCCTGAGTTGCAAGATTTTGCTAAAATGTCGAGGCCTCGAAATTTTCACGGTGTTTCAACGTCTTCAGCACTCACACTCACCACTTTACTTCTTGAACTCTTCAATAATTTTTAAAATTGTTTGAAACTTATTGTCCATGGATTTCAACAATTGGTTAACCTTAGCTGTAATTTTGGATTGTAATTTATGAAGTTGTAAGGTTTTCTAAATAGCCACCTCCTCTCTTGTTAACTCATCCTCACTATCATAAGATTGAACCCCCCTTTTGTAGATACAAGGATCCCTATTGTATTCCTTTGCACTTTTTCACTTTCTCAACTCTCCCTCCTCCCTGGCTACCTACTTAATTAACTTTTGGATTTGACAGGTGCTTAACTCTATTAGTCTCCCTTGAGCATAGATGCCAATGGTTTTTCTTTTTTCAAATTGCAACCCATCTATAATATGGTAGAGTTGATCAAGCTAAGAGTATCCATGGCCAAGACACTTATGCAACAAAGAGTAGTATTGGCCAATAGCAGCATCTAAGGGCTCATGATTTTCTTGTTTCCACCCTTGGATCTACTTCCTCAGATTGGACACTTGGGAGTACATTTGATATTTTTCATTAAACAATTCTAACATAGTACCCCACCACTTGATGGATTCTGGTTCCAAGGACTGGTACTAGTTTTTTTCTTCCTTAACGATTATCCTTGGAAATAATTTCAACTTCTACCAATCATTCTCAATATTCTGCAATGCACATGCATCCTAGAAGGCTTGGAGATGGTTTTGTGCATCATGGTTGTAGCCTTCCTCAAACTGAGGGATGTTGTTCATGTCTAGCCTCTTTATTCTACTATCCTTTACATGCCTTGTTGGAATCCTCATGGCCTCTGCAATATTTAACATGCTTCAAGTGGGAAGTAGAGGTTCATCAAGGCCATAGTGATGGTGCCTATGATGTTCTCTACTATTCCCTCTTTCATGGTAATTGGTCTCTTTGGATAACCCACACCTCCGATCGTGACTATCTTGATGGTCCCTTCTATTGTTTTGGTCCCATTAGTCACCTCCATCATGGTCATGCCCTATGTGGCCATGATTTAAGCTAGATGAAGAAGATGATGATGATGAAGAGGAAGAGGAAGGAGGACTTGCATAGTGTTGATGCCTACCACCTTCTCTTTGATGATCATGACCATGATCATGATCATGACTTCTATTTTCCTCCTTATCATGACTTGCTCCTCTAGATCCATTTTTTTCATTGGATCCATTTCAACTAGAACCAAGATTATGAATTGTAGATTGCACATTCTGGTTGAGAGCCTCTTGAGCACAGTCAAAGAGAGGAGTTTCACCAAAGAAAATGCCCCCAGAGAAGTGTTAACCTCCATCCAAAGGGCCAAGCGGAGGTGGAAAAGTGTTCAACCCCTTGCCCTTCAAAAGCTCATGTCAGTGCTCCAACTGATGATCCCTTAACCTTTGTGCTTCAATGGGATGATAATCCCTTGAATCAGGGTCTCGCATCTCATACTTCCCATGAAGATGTTGAAGTCCATGTCATGCAAGCATTAGTTAGACTCCTATGAGAATAAGAAATTTTATATTAATGAATCAATATGCAGTGCTTAGTTAACATTTAGTTTAGTTGTAATAATAATTTTTGTTTGTATAAGATTTGACTCTTAGGGTTTGAACAACGAGATTACTAAGTTTCACTAAGTTTACAAAGCGCATGTAGAACTAAAGTCCTCAACAACAGTGCCAATGATGAGCGGTGAGGAACCCCTACACCCAACCATATGAATCACAGGTGTTCACATGAGATCTGGTCAAATTATATAGACTTTAATTACCAAGTACACTAGAGCTAAATGGTGAGTTCATGTTGTTCATTCGTTGTCTTCCTAGTCTCACTTGTGAAATGCAAGTGGATGGTTATGTGTGACTGAGGCATAAGAATTTTATCATTTTATGTTTTATCAATTTGATCACCTAAAATAATAATGAAAGTGAGAGTAATTAAATGCTAAGTAAACTATTGTCTAATCTAGCCTAACACAAGTAACTGTTCCCACTTCCTAGACACATCTTGAACTTCATGTAAACACTGATGGGTTGTCAAACACTAAGCATTTCACAGCTACCAACTACCACACATATGTTCAAAGGGGTCATGCTTGTGTATTTTAATTAATTTCTTAATTAGTCAAAATTAATTTTTGAATGAATAACATTAATGTAAAATACATGAATTCATGATATATAAATGCATAAAGAAAGAAAGTCTCAAGTGCTGCAAGGATGAATCCAAGAGCTCGTCTTTATTGCCAACACAATGGTGTGTTCAGGTACATCAATGCTTGAATAAAGATCCAGTTACACTTAGGTCTCCTACTACAAGCACTTGGAAACTATTCTAACTTTCAAATGAACAAACTACAAGAATTTCACTACTTGACTTCAAAAACTACTCCTGAATCATGTGCCCAAGGGCTGTATTTATAGGCCATGAGTACCTTGCAATATCACATACCTGATATTACATCTTGGGCTACAATATTGTGTACATGATATTGTGTACTCAATATCATAGCCACTTCGATATCGAAGCTTATGTAAAACACAATTCATTAGGTCATGCAACAATCACCATTATAATAAGGATGCCACCACTTTAGGGCTAGGCTATAACATTGGTAGTCAAGGATTGACTCATCTAAATTAAGTTTCTTAATAAACACCCTCACTTCTAATCATTCCCTTTATTTAGCTTATTTAGTTCCTTAGCTTTTGCTTCTTAGTACTTAAAAGGACTATTGTTTTTTAGCTTTTCTTTCCATTTTGTTCTTTAGCTTTTGCTATTTCTCTTTTTCATTCTTTTTGTTTATCTTCACATTTTTTATTCTATGGTCATCTATTATGCTTAGTGGTACTTTTTATGCATGGATTTTTCTTGTGTTTCCCATAATGTCTTCCATAGGTGTTAGTGGTCAAGATTCCTACTAGGGTGACTAATGATGGATACTAACATTTGTTTTACCCAAGGCCTTTTATCCACTATTTGTAATCTGGATATATAAAATCTAAGGCAATTCTTACTTTTGGTATATCCTTTGATCATATTTTCATTTTAATAACTTGTTTTTGTTAATCAACTTAGGTATGTTACATACCTTAGCTTAATTTGGGGAGGGATAGCCAATTAATAAAAAGATATGATAGTAGGGTATAACCAACTTGGAACCTAAGCTAAGAATAAGTTAGGGAATGAGTTAGATGCAAGTAATGCATCTTTGATCCTTAAACCATAGGAAAGGTTTAGACCTTGAGTTTATTAGACATTCTTGTACCTAATGAGGCAAACCTTATGAGATGATATTAATCCCACTCAATCTAGGAAGGGCCTTCCTAACCAAGTTATATGTGGACTCATATTTAATAATAAGAATCTATTATCAATAGAGGATTATGCATATGTACATAATTTATGGGTAAAATTATAATAATATCAATCAGTATCAATTTTCTTAATTTAAGGTAATTAGCATAAGTGTTAATAAAACATCAAAGTATTGATGTTTATAGCTAGTGAAAAATCCAAGAATACCTTATACCGAGAGAAATCTAGTACTTGATGTCTCACTACAAAACCAAATCGAGATATGTAGATTTCAATGACCTAGTTTGATACAAGTTGGACATAATTCAAGTTTTCAATATAAATGTCGATCTAATTGATCTAAATTGATGAATCATAACGATTCATAATGGTGAACTCAATTTGGTTTGAACATAAGTAAATTTTAATAGAAATTTTGCATTTGAATAGCATGAATTTCATGCAAATCAACATGTTTGTTAGACTTATTAATGTTTATAGTTCAGATCAATCAAGATCAATATGTCTAAAATTTTTTGACTGTTTCAAACCTTATCAGCATAATTGAAATGATAATTAACATTTTTGTAACCTAAACCTATAATATATCAATCTATGTAGCTATCACTATACAAATTCACCCAAGTTATCCTAATTAAAATGGATGTCGTGGTATGTATTGACTGAGTTAAATTTTTTGAAAAAAAATATAGGATTTATGTGTAAGATAATGATTCATTTTATAAAATCCATCAGCCCAACCAAAGCTACATTTTTCACATCATTCCAACATGGGAAACATGATTAGGGCTCTCATCTTTATGACTAGGGCTGTGATTTCTTCTCAGATGTTTATCATACCACTATTTGTGAGAGGACCACAGTGATCAATGAGGTCTATTTACCATCATCAATATGAATGAAATACCATCATTTTTGGGGTTTCTCCTAAATAATTTGAATAATGTTACTATTTTTTATTTTATTCTTATCATTTCTACAGTCGCCCATTATAAATGGCTAAATCCACCAACACCAAATAGTAGGTATAAGTATGAGTTTGAGTAAGGAGTCTACAGATAAATTTAATTTGCTTAACATTTTAGTTTTATTATAGGCACCAAGGAGAAAATGTCTTAAGATTACTCCATGGAACCATGAGGATGACTACACATAGTGGTTTAATCACATGGATGCGATAATGCTCTAGCAACTTCAGATGATGGGTTATGGGATATTTGTCACGTCCTCTCTTGATTGATTCATACAAGAAGAGGTTTTGAAATTTTACTAGAACCTCAAACCCCATTTGATAAAGACAGATTCTCCAAAGCGAGATTTGGTGTCTTCCATCCACAAGACATGGATCAAGGTCATGGAAACTAGGCTACAAGAGTGGTTTGGATTGTCAACATGGGGGGAGGACATTTTCAAGCACAAGTAGAGCATAGAGGAGAAGTATGATCTTTTCCACCAATTCATCAATGAGATTGACAATGGCTAGCTTTAGGTGTAGGGTTTGCATTTCATAAACCTCTGGCTTGAACACTAGGTAATGACAATGATGATCAGCACTAATGTTCTTCCTTCCACTCACACTACTTACATGCTTAGCCCTACACTCTGAATGATGAAAGTGTTAATGTATGAGGAGGAATCAAATTTTTCTTACCTCTTGATAAGTGTTAAAGCATCACATTGATGCAACCTTGTTGACTATCCCCCATTGATGGGGTTTCCTCATTGATGGGGCCACATCAACATAGCATTTGCTATGTCTATGGGGCCCCATCGATGTAATACTACAGCAAAAACTATAAATACAAGCTCCTAGCCATGTATATGGATCATTCAAGTCATAGTAGTAGAAAAGCTCTTGTAGTTTGTCTATTTAAAAGTTAGAATATTTTTTCTGAGTGTCCACAGTAGGAGTCAGAAAGTGTACGGATCTTTATTTAAGCACTATTGTACCTGAACCACACCAATGTGTATGGAAATAAAGACAAGCCTTTTGACCAAACTTTGTAGCACTTAGAATAGATTAATGATTTATCTATGCATTCATTGTTTTCATTAAATATGTAATTAATTAGGCTAAATTAACACTTTAAGCAATTAGTTAATTAATTAAGATAAATAGATTAAGTACATAAGTATGATTTCTTCAAGCATAAACATGTATTCACTTGGTAATCCCAGCAGCATTATTACTTGGTGCACCTAGTATCATAGTACTTGGTAACCCAGCAGTGGATATATGGGTTCAGGACATGTACAGAAAGTGGGACCAGATGCTTATGTTAGGACTAGTTATAGATTAGTTAGTTAGTTAAACTAAATTAGTTGTTAAATTACATCATTTCTCTACTATAAGCACCAAAGAACATAAAACACAAATAATAAAAATCATATGTCTCAATTACACTTAACTATACCATGAGCATCACAAGTGTAATTTGGAAGACAAAAAATGACCATTAGGGCAAGGTTCACTTCCTAGAAGACTAGTGTACCAAAAATTATAGAGTCCACGAAATTTTACTGGATTACATCTGAATGCTTCATGATTCATATGGTTGGGTGTAGGGGTACCTCGACCACTCATCACCTCTCAATCAAGTATCTCATGTATCATTACAATGATGATGTCTTGAAATTATGTTTTCCTTTTCTTATTTCAGCAATTCTTCAGAAGTTTGACATCCTTGAGTTGCAAACAAGCATAAAGGTACATCTTTCTATTTTGAATAAATACATTTTTGCCCATTCTTTAAAGATCTATATAAAAGTTAGGCTATTTTTTAGGAAGTCTTAGGAGCTTGATTCTTCATTAGTGCCTGAGGCTAATGAATTTCAAGGATTTTGAGATGAAGTTTGGTCCCAACTACATGAACTTCAATCCACGTAGTGGGATATCCTCTTAGTGCTACAAAAGGTCAACTCCACCATCACCACTATGGAGAAGAGAGTGGCAAACATTGAAAAACATGTCCACCCTCAAATCTGTGATGATGACGAGGAAGCTAAACCCTCTCATTTCAAGGAGGATATGGAAGTGGAAGTAGGCTCTGAGGCTTAATCAAAGCCTCAAAACTAAATTTTATTTTTATTATTTTTTTAAAAACTATGTAAATATTATGGACAATGGACAATGAATAGTTTTATTTTTGTGATAGCATAGCCCTTATATTTTTTGTATGCATATTGATGCCTATTTTAATATATTAAATGATACACTAGAATTATAGGGGATTGATTTTATTTTTCAAATGTTAATATTTTATATTTCTTTAAAAAGGTATAATTATATTATTGTTTATATATATATATGTATGTATGTATGTATGTATGTATATGTATATGTATATATATTTCACCATTTGTGGCTAGGCACTGGCTACAAGCTAGTTGGGGGCTATGATAAGCCCTGAAATTGTTTTAGTTTTAACATTGCAAAATATCATTTTAATTTTTTTAATGTTTTTATATATTGAAGATAATTGATTCTAGTAGCTTCAATCAATAAGTACTTATTTTCCTTTATGCTTTTTTATTACATGTAATTGTGATAGTGATGCAAATTAATATTGATAGCAACCATGTACATGATGTTAGCGATAAGGGTTGATAGCTATACTTTGGTGGGAAAAGATTGAAAAAGTAATCTAAGATATTAAATTATGCCAAAATAATCACAACGATGATCAAGGATGAAAAAATCAGTGATTTACTTTGGTGAAGACCTAGATCAATTCATATTAAATTCTTTAATACCAATAAATTATCTAAATGATTATTTTTGTATGATATCCATAGTATAAATATGGGCCTCAATTCTATATTAGGGGGGAGAAAAAATCAAGAGAGAACTCATGCCAAATTGAACCCATGTTTGTGTTTAATTTGTTAAGGAAGAGCATTGATGCTTTGTGTCATCAAAAATTGATAAAAGGTTGTGAAGTTATTGTACTATGAAGATAGTAGGTAATGTCTCCTTTGTAATCTTCCTTATTTTTGATAAGTTTAATTAATTTCAATTTGGTTTAATTGGTTGTATTCATCTTTGAACCTAATATTATTAGAAGTTAAGATGAAGCATAGTTTATTTTACTTATGAGTGATAGTCTAAGTGTGATGTTTGAAATTGAATTTAGCTCTAATTATTTTATGTTTTGAACCATTTCTCCATGGATTAAAATCATGGGTCAATCACAGACAAGGTGACAATTGAATCTCTATAATAAAGATAGTTTTTAAAGTAATCTAGCATAAAATTTTTCTTCGCTCATGACATTTACAATAAAATCTTGCATCAAGTTGGGTGGTAAAGATTTATATATTACAACATGGATTCTCTAGGTGGTGTTTCACTAGTCCCTATTTGTTGATGTTTTGAGGATTAACCTAAGAGACATCGGCAAAGAATACATAACATCACCATAGGTCCATCACCAACTTTTCCTCTTCGTGCTTGATCTTGTAGTGTCAAACCATGCCAAAGTGTGTTTGTGATGATGGGATAAGTATTATGATAATATGATATGGTTTGCAAGTTATATTTATTCACAAGGAATCACATGTTGACATCATGGCTATTGTTATGGCAATGACATGTTGAATGATCAATAAGGTCTTTATGCTTCATGCTTCAAAGTGTTGGTTACTTAATAATGTTTTTTGAGGAACCAAAACCTCATGCCAAGGTTTCTTTGGCCATTAGGTTCCTCCCTCTGCATGTTTGGAGTCATTAGTTTGTCCTTTTGTCTTCATTCAATCATTTCACCTTTTGGTAATTTGTTCCTTCCCCATCCTTTTTTTTGGAGGGGGGAGGGATGAAACCTTCAGTAGGTTTCATTGTCAAGGCTAGGTTTGATTTGGTTTTCTCTATGAATGAGATGTGTTACATTCAAAAAACTTAATGGTGGAGCACAAAGGAGATGTCCAATATCCATAATGCTTGAGTGTCAAACATAGGTTACCATTGTTATTTAAGATAAGGAAAGGTCATAATGAGGTTATGGGATGATGGATCGAAGGGGGAATAATGGGAGTGAAGTTGAATAAGTACTCTTGGCATGGTAGGATGAGCAAACCAAATCTTACACATTAAGGTCACATGGTAACTTGCCACTGTGTAATGAGTTGCACCTTTGTGATGTCTTCAAGCTTTTCCATGCAAGCACAACTCCAAGAGAATAAGAAAACAAGATAAAGAAAGCACATTCTTACATGATGATACATAAGACCATATGAGATAATCAGCAAACTAGGTCATCATAGGTCACAACTATTAAAAAAAATTTAGTTCACTTATTGTGCAAATAGAGATAAAGGAAAAGAATGTTGGCTCACTTGTTATTGCTCACTATGGTCATGGATGTTGATGTCAATACCTACTAAGAAAACATGTTATATGTAATAAGGCTTTAGATAGGAATGATTGACTAGATTGGCCAACTCATTTCCATCCATGTCTACAACATTGAAGGTCCATTGCCATAGGCTCAACATAGAAGATTCATCTCCAGCACAAAAGGTGTGCCCCCATTACTATTTATAGTAAAAGAAATGATCATGGAGGAGGCACTTACTATATATGGTAACCCCCCAAATTTGGGCACGCATCTCACCTGAACAAGGTAGAGATTTGCAAAAATTTGAAAACCAATTTTCAGCCATTGTGCAGCCAAATTACAGCCCAATCATAGTCATTTTACAATCCCATTCATGGTCCAAGACCTATAAAAACCAGCCTCAAACATAATTGACAAGTTCCACTTTTTTGGCACTTGAATATATTGAGCATACATACATTTTTCCAAGAAATAATTCCACACTTGGAGCATCCTTAAGCACTCAAGGGCTCTTGTAATCTCCCACATTTGCATTCTCTTGAACCCTAGTGTGGAAGCATTATCACCCTAGGACTTATGGATTTTTGGTGTCAATGCAACACTTCTAAGATTCTCAAACCCTAACATGGAGTAATTTGACATCCAAATTTTTCACTTTTTTCACACCCCCCCCCCCCCCCCCCCCCCAACAATGACCAACATTACAGATCTAGAGTAGCAGCAAAGGAGGTTCAATAGCATCAGAAGTGGTAGCACACCTGGATCATGGAGTTGAACACATCAACTTCAATGAACCCTAAACTTTTACTCAAGTGAACCCCCCTGTTGCCCTCTTAAGCACACTTTGTATACAATCTCTTCACTCTCCTTTATTTTATTCTTCATAAAATAAAGTTTATAGTTTTCGTTTATATTCAAATTAAATTTGTCATTTATTTTAGTGCATTTATATTACCTCAACCTGCAATTATATTATTTATCCAGTTTTGCATTTTGTAAGTCCATTGTTGATTTTTTAGACCTACTAGAGCACCCTGAATCCCATTTTTCAAGGAGGCCCTAGGGATTCATGGGTTGAGGACTACTATACATTAGATCTATCAATATTTTGAGCAATTAATTTTTCCAATCACAACATTAATGATTATCATGTTTTATCTTTTAATACTTAACATAAAAACTAGTATATATTACTAAAATAAAATGAAATGATGCTTCATTATGTTGAAAGACACATAGGATATATTACATAGATGTTACATGTTCATGAAAAATATAAATAGAATCTACAATTTGACCAAGCACTAATGGGGTTATCAAAAACATTTACATAATAACATTTAGTTTGAGATATGCAAACTATGAGTGTATGTAATAAAATAGCATAAGGCTTTTATTTCTTAAAGTAATAAATCACATTTACATAATAACATTAAGTAAGGTGTTTGCCTCTTCACCTTTAACTTATCTAAAATAAAAGGTTTTCTTTGTACTCTTTCAATAACTTTCAAAAGTTTGGTACTCAATCTAGGTTCCTAAACAATACATCCATAAAATATAGTAGAATATATAATAGCCTAAAAAAAATTTCCCTTCAAAGCCCAAAGTCCTAAATCCTTGCACTTTTTTTTAAAAGTGTACAGTGCCTTGAAACTTCCTACCTTTTTTCTTTAATGCACTTCCTCCACACATAATTCTTCATATAAATGAGACCCGAATATTTAAAAGAATATACTATTTGCACATTAGTACTTGCAAAATGAAAGTTACAATAGGTATTTCTTCTACCCCAGATCATAAATTTGACTTTATTAACATTTCACTTGAAGATGATATGCATGACAATCATCATCATCATCCTAGCCTTATCCCAACAAAATGAATGATAATAATTTTCTAAAATTTACAACATAGTTTTCATGCCTTATGTAGTAGTGGAGATCAAGGCAACATCATCTACATATAAAAGAAGATTTACTACTTGGTATCCAATTTTGATAACATGAGTATCTTGTCCATTGTACAACCATTTATGCATTTCATGAATAAAGATATCAAAGAGAGTTGAAGAAAGTGGACAAACTTGCTTAACTCTAATTTTTCATTGGAATTGAAATTATTTCTTTAAAATATTACTAACACAGATTTAAGGTAACAAGGGTAGTTAATCACTTTTTACAAATTTAGGATGTTGGAATCATGGAATAATTATAATATAAGTACACCTCAAGATATATAGTCCAATTAGAACATTATAATTCAGCATTTTCCATCAAAATCAAACCCATCACTTAGAGCTTTTTAATTAAATGTCTTATCACTAGGCTAAGATCTCATTATTAATGCCTATTATGATATATTAGGTAATATCTCTAAAAGTTCCATCATCTACTAAAAGATCCTCAATTGCTTAGTGATGAGCGACAAGGTACCCCTATGCCCAACCATACGAATCACTAAGGCGTTACACATGATTTGGTTGAATTCCATCGACCTATAGTTATCTCATACACTAGTTCCTCTAGGAAGTGAAATAGCATTGAGAACATTTTTTTTTCTTCCCAACTACACTTATGAGGCTTAAGGGTGTGGTTTAAGTGTAATTGAGGTATTTTACTTTTTATCATTTATGTTTTATGGATGTAATTGCCTACAAAGTGTAGATTGAAACTAATGTCTATTGCCTAACTAACCTAACACAAGTAACCGTGCCACTTTCCTAAACACATATAGCACTGCTGGGCTACCAAATGTTAAGCGTTGCTGGGTTACCAAGTACTATATGAATGGTTGAAGTGTTCATGCTCATCTTCATTAATTTCTAGAAATATATTGCTTAATGAAATGCATTAAAATAAAGAGCAAGAAAGTAAAATGCAATAAAGAAAATATTAAGCTATTCTTAATGCTACAAGGATTGCCAAAAGAGTTCATTTTATTCCATTACACTATTGTGCTCAATTACATCAATTTTTGAACAAAGAATCATACACACTTTACACTCCTTCTATGGACACTTGAAAAATATTCTAACTCTAGGGAGAAGAAACAAGAAGAGCTTTGCTACCTTGCTTGAAAACTAAAAATTGACTAATGAATTACCTCTGTAAACTAGAGCCTAGGTGTGGTATTTATAGACTTAGGGTATATACCCCAACATCAAACATCCAACATTGAATCCAGGCCTCGACATCACATACCCAACATCATGGCCAACGCAAATGGTGATTCATCATACCCCCACAACTAAATGAAAACTTGTCCTTAAGTGAAGAAGAGGAGGAACAAGTTCTTTACAACATAACATATTAGGTAGGTATGGAATTATTAACTGACATGACAAATTAACTTAGATGAAATAGACATACAAACTCTGAGTACCCAAGTGTATAGACTTATAATTTTTACAACATTAGATGTTCATGAGAAGAGGAGTGAACACCTTGAAGAATATTGATATCCAACAACTCTTAGTAGTAGGAGAATGAGAGAGAGAAGAGATCCTTCAATCATGAATGGTTCTCATTGTGTGGTACTATTGCATCATCCTTGGTGGAGATAGTCCCACTTCCAATGTATGCTTCCCACTGTAATCACAACAAGATCATGAATTAGTATGCAATGTGTAACAAATAATGATTAAATGCCTTATCTTGTCGATTGTTACACTTAGCTAAGTTTTGATTGTGGTAGCTTGATTTCTTTGAGTAGTGTTAGTAGGAAGGCTGACAGATAGGGTTAATTAAATTAAGAGGTCCATTAAATTCAAAAAAATTCAATACAAGGAAATATTTGAAGAGGGTATAAGAATTCACAAGAATGAAAAGAAGAATTCACTAAAAAATGTTGTGAAGATGTGTACAATTGGATGTCATTGATGGGGTAAATAGAAAGAATTTGATTGTAAAAATGTCTAAGGGTAAAGAACTTAACTAACCCAACCAAAAGATATGCAAGCAGGTCCTGCCCAAAGTAGGCATAGGCCTTTTCTGCCCTTGCATAACTTCAAACCAAAGAGTCCATGGGCTCTATGGATGATTAATGGTTACAAAAGGTTATGTACAAAAACTTGGAAGTAACTAACTAAGAATTTTGACACATCAAACTAGGACATCAAACTAAAACATGAAACCAGTAGTGAGGTGGAACATGGAAAGCATAAATGGATGAAACGGAGAGTGGAATGGAATTCCTAATTACAATCACATGAAGTCCCTTATGGATTTTGTGGTTAAATGACTTGATAGGATCCATCCTTAGTTTAAACCAAAACTAGCCACTTTTAGTGACTTCACATTGACATTCTAAGACCAATCCATCCCTTGAGACACAAGAGCACTCCCACAAAACAACCACCATTCCAAATTAGAGAAGATTAGGAAGTGAGGAAGGGTCTTAGTTAGACAAGACAAGTCCCATAACCAGTGCTTGTAGCCCATTTATTCTGTCTAATGGATGTGCTTTGATTTCTCGTTGTGCTTTTTTTTTCTTTTTCTTTTTTCTTTTTTTGAAATGGGAATCACACCATGAAAAGACACATGCATTTATTTTGTCCAAGGGGTGTGCTTTGAATCCTCATCTTTTTTTTTTGTTCTTTTTTTTTCTTGATGAGAACCACACCATGCAAGGATTTATTCAACTTCCTTTATTGATTGGCATGGAATGGTAAAAAAATTCATGGAAACACACATGCACTCAGGCAAACAAAAAATTACAAAAAATATTGAATCCCCTTAAAGCCACACCTTGTTCAAACCTTTGAATCCTTCCCAATTCTAGAAACTACCAAAGTTACAAATTTATTAAAGTTTTATTAGTGAAAAAGGGACTACACATTTCCAAAATAAGGAAAACCATAAAGTGTGTGGATGTTGTGGACTTACTACCTATTACATGAAAAAGAAACCATGTCCTAATTATCTATAACAAAATTCAAACCTAGAAACTAGACACCAATAATCAAATAACAAAAATAGTACATACCACCATCAAGTAACGCATTACCAATGTACCTGGCACTTATTAATAAAAAATTAGCAAATCATGCCAAATAAAAGAAAATAGAGAAAAAAGTGTAAATTATTCAAGAAATATCAAATGTAATACTGATGGTGTAAAACAAAAAATTAGAAAATATTAATAACATAAAAACAAAAAGATGTAAAGCAAAGAACATGTAAAACAAAAAGTTGTAAAATGAAAAATGTGTAAAACAAAAAAGTTGAAAAAACCTAAGGAGCTACCTGAATGGCTAGCATGGTTAGCTATCTCCCTAATGACTATGTTGAAAGGAGAAGATCTAAAATATGGGGTGTGGTTGTCCATTGGATGAGGTGCCTATTGTGTTAGCTGGCGTATGCTCATGGAATGGTTTAATTTGTTGAATGTTGACCAGCTATTTCTTGTTTGGACTCTCAGGTTTATAGATCATTATGTCCCCTAAAGGAAAAGTTTCATAAATGATATAAGGTCCTTTCCACAATGTCTAGAACTTAGTTCGTTGAGGTATGTGTGTGGGGTTTTAGTAGAGAACCTTATCTCCTAGTTAAAATTTAACTTTTCTAATTTTTAGTTCATGACACTTTTTGTTATAAGCCTTGTGTAACTCATTATATGATAAGGCCACTAATCAATTTTCATCTAGCAGGTTGAGATTCATTAGTCTTTTCTTTTGGGCTAAAATTAAGTCAAGGTGAAGGTCATAAGCTGTTGAAAGTATATGAAGTTCAAATTGAATAGGAAGTGTTGGTAGTTTGCCATACACAAGCTCATAAGGAGAGTATCCTATAGGAAGTTTCCAAGTTGAGTGGTAGGCCCAAAGAGCATCATTGAATTTTGTGCTCTAATCCTTCCTATACTTGCTAACAGTTCTTGTTAGTATTTTTGTGATTTCCCTATTCATAACCTCAACTTGACCATTAGCTTGGAGATGGTAAGGTGTTGTGAATTTGTGTTCAACCCTCAAGAGTTTCATAAGCTTCCAAAAAGTAGTGCTTATAAAATGAGTTTCATTGTCAAAAATTAATGCACGTGGCACTCCAAACCTATTTATAATGTTTTCGTGTACAAACCGAGTAGGAGTAGAAGATGTATAATCGATGAGGACTACTTCTTCTACCCAATTCATACAATACTTAACAACAACTATGATGTACACTTTTCCATTTAATATAGGCATGATGGGACCCATGAAATCAATTTCCCAAATGTTAAATGGTTCTAAATGTTGAATCCATTGTTGAGGTCCCTTCATTTGAGCAGTCATTCTACCATCTTATTGGCATCATTTACAAGAGTGGATGAAATGATGAGCATCCCTGAAGAGTATTGGCCAATAGTACCTTGCCATTAGGATTTTAATGGATATGCACCTCCCAACATAGTGTCCTCCACAAGGTGCTTCATGAGTGTCTTGGATCACACACAGTTGATCAACATCAAGGACACATCGATGAACCAAGCCATTAGTGCACACCTTGTAGAGGTATCCATTGATCTCCATGAAGTGCTTTACCTAGTGAAGAAACTATTGCTTCCTCTGGTGGTCCAACCCTTGTGGCATCTCCTAAGTGAGAAGATAGGTGATAATGTTATCATATCATTTTGGCTCGTTGGGCATCTATTCAATTATTACTCCAGCAAAGAGGATTTCATCAGGAAACATATCAGATAATGGGCTTTCTTCCTCTTTGTCATCCCATCGCCACCAAGACAAGTGATCAGCAACCACATTCTTAGTACCCTTTCGATCTACCATTGTAAGATTGAACTCCTGCAAGATCACCAGCCACCATATGACATAAGGGCTCACTGTTGGCTTATTCATTAGAAAGCAAGTGGCACTATGATTTTTGTGCACAAACACCTTGTATCCAAGCACATAGTGCCTAAAATTTTCTAGAGCAAACACCACTACCATCACTTCTTTTCTTGTAGTGGTGTAGTTCAATTGTGCATCCACAATGATTTGGCTGGCATAGTGGATATAGTATGGATGTTTCTTATCATCTAACTATGTCAGCACAACTCCCAAAGCATAATTCAATGCATCTATCATGATATGAAATGGTTTGGACCAGTCATGTGCTTGTCAAATTAGAGTTTTCACAAGATTTTCTTTCAATTGTTGGAACACTTTTTCACATTCTGGGGTCTAGAAAAAAGGAGCATATTTCTTTGTTAGTTCAACCAACAGTTTTATGATCTTAGAGAACAGTTTTATGACTGAACATCTTTAACTATTTTTGGCTAATGGGTTATTCCTTGGATGATCCTTATTTTTTTAGGGTCCATCTCAATTCTTACTTGCAATATTTTGTGCCCCAATATAATGCCCTCCTGGACCACAAGGTGACTTTTCTGCCAATTGAGCTGCAAGTTAGTTTCAACACATCATTTCAACACTTGCTCAAAGTGGCCCAGAGCTTGCTCAAATGTAGCTCCATAGGTGAAGAATTCATTCATGAAGACTTCTACACCACTACCAATCTGCTATTGAAAGATGCTCATGACCAAGCGTTGAAGTGTGGTAGGGGCATTGCATAGGCCAAATGACATCTTCCAATATGCAAAAGTTCCCAAGGGACTTGTGAATGTTATCTTTGCTTGGTGCTCTGGTGCAATTTGAATTTGGTTATAGCCACTATAACCATCTAGGAAGCTATAATAGCAATGCCCTGATATTGTGTCGAGAACCTAGTCAACAGATGACAATGAAAAGTGATCCTTGAATGTTGCCAACCTAAAATCGATGTAGATCCACCACTTACCACCTTTCTTTTGGTAAAATTACGAGTTGATTAACCCACTCGCTATCTGCAATGGGATAGATGAACCCTACCTTGAGGAGTTATTTGATTTCCTCCTTGACGATTTGCATCAATTTGGGGTTCAACTGCCTCTATGGCTGTCATTTTGGCTTCATGGCTAGGTCAATGTAAATGCGATGCTAGCATATTCTAGGATCAATTCCTATGAGTTTAAGATATGACCAAGAAAAAGCTACTAGCCATCTTTCAACTACCTTCAACAACATCTCTTTCTGTTCTAGAGCAAGTCTTACATTAATTATAACCACCTTCTTATTTTTTAAAAATACATATTCCATTCTAGCTGGTAGCATTTTTAGTTCAAGGGGTTGTTGCTTGAAGTTCTCAAGAATTTCCAACTCTTTCCAATAGGTATCATCATTTGTATCATCAAAGAGTTGGTGATGAACTTTTTCAAGTTCATCCATGCTCATGACATATTCACATGTTAGGCTCTAAGCTGGTTCCATGCAAAGTGTGTTACTTTCTGAATCAACGATTAGCCATTGGGTGCCCTCCTATTTTTTGGCTACTGCATATAGAAACCTTTGAATTTCTATTTTTGGCACACATTGTTTGCATGTAGAGATGGATTCCTACCTAATTGCCCAAATTTTCTACACACAATTGCACCCATTATCATTATATGCAATGCATGGAAATCTCTTCTTCTCAATCCTTCCAAATGTATTTTCTTTAAATATTTCTAGGGAAAGATCTTTGATGCCCATTCTTGCATCTACAGTGCTCAACTATGCTCTTCCCATGATGATTGGAAAGTCCCCTTTGTAGTTCTCCTCTTTGATTACTAAGAAGTCAACAGGATAAGACCACCCACAGACCATGGTCAAAATGTCTTTTACTAGTCCCAATGTAATTGTGATGGACTGGTCTACCAATTCTAATCTAATGTTTCTCTTCTTAAGAGGAGGCAAGTTCCAAGTAGTGTACATCTCATGAAAAATCAAATTAACACCAGAACCTGAATCAAAAAGAGCCTTGCATGGTTCATTCACAACAATCTACAAATAAATTAGAGGACTTCCAAGATTAGCTAATTTCCTAGAAAGGTTTCTTGTACAAATCCAATCAAACATGGTGTGATTAAGCATTACAGTATGGATCCTTGGCAAAGTTTGGTTTGAAGGAGACCCAAAGGAATTGGATATGGAGGAAGAGGTAGGAGCAAGGTTATCAACCATGGGTGTAGGTGAAGGCTTGGGTGGACTATAGGGTCAAAAGAAAGGTCTTTTCTTTGAGCAGGCATTCAATCCATCTGATTGATGATTGGGTTGCAAATTAATAGCCCTTGTAGCATTGCATTGTTGTAGTTGAGCAAGCAATTCACCTTGCATTGGTGGAGTAGGTTGTAGCTATGCAACTGGAGGAGAAGTGTGTGCAAGGATAGGAGAAGGATAAGGATAGGGGGCAGTGTTCCTTCTTTCATGTGGAGATGGAGTTCGATAATAGTTAAATGGTGGTAGTAAGGCTATAACTAAGAAATGTTAGTAGAAGAGTCATGTGGAGACATAGGTTGCTAAACATGGTAACCATATGGATCAGGCTACTAGTAAAGGTATTTTTTCCTTGGTGGTGCAAGCACCCATGATTATGGTTGCTACCATTATTGGTACTATTCATACAATTGTAGTGGAGCTTTTCTTGGATAATATGGTTATTTCTAGTAGAACTGCTAAACATTACCTTGAGGATAAGGTAACCTTCTAGATGTTTGCCTTTGTGTAAGTCATGGATGTAATGCATACACCCCAGACTCCTGAAGATGTGACATAATGAAGCAACATCCCTTGGAATGTTCATATTGGCAGACATCACATCCATGATCATTATTTGATTCAATGTCTACAACCTCTTCTATTGCAAAAATTTTTCCCTTACCTTTGTAATATGCACATTCAACTTCTTTGCACCTCCTACACTCACGATCACTACCTTGGGACTCTTTAACAATTTTGAGGATAGCTTGAAACCTACTATGCATGGAGTCTCTAAACTAATCAACCTTGGCCGTAAGTTTAGATTGGAATTTTTGAAGTGGCAAGGGTTCTTTATGCATCCCCTCATCAAATACAAATTCATCCTCACTATCACAAAATCAAACCTCCCGCTTGTAGATGGAATGATCGTAGTTGTACTCCTTTGCACTTTCTCTTTTTTCAAATTTGATCTTCTCTTTGGTGACCTACTCTATTAACCTTTGTACCTAATAGGCAGTTAGTTCTAAAAAGTTCCCTTGGGCATAGACACCAAGGTTTTTTCCCATTTCATTATGAAGCCCATCTATAATGTGGAGTTGAGCTAATTAAGAAAAATCATGGCCAGGGCATTTGTGCATCAAGGCATAGTATTGGCTAATGGCTAATGGTGTGCTCCTTATTTCCACCCTTAAATTTTCTTCCTTAAGTTGGACACCTAGGAGTATGTTTGATATTTATCATTGAACATCTCAAGCATCATACTCCATCATTTGATAGATTCCAGTTCTAAGGACCAGTACCAATTCTCTACTTCTTTGATAGACATCCTGGGAAACAACTTTAGTTTCTATGATTTGTTCTATATGTTTTGCAAGGCACATGCATCTTGAAAAGATTGAATATGATTCTACAGATCAAATTTATATCCCCCTTCAAATCGAGGAATATTGTTTATGTCTAATTGTTTGATCCAACTGTCTCTCACACGTCTTATTGGAATTTTGACTACCTCTGCAATGTTAACCATACTTCAGGTAGAAAATAGAGGCTCATCAAGGCCTTGATCATGGTGCCTATGATTCCCTCTACTACCCCTTCATTCATCGTGATGTGCTTCTCTTGAACTTCTACATCCTTGATCTTTCCTATCTTGGAGTTCCCTTTGGGTATTATGGTCCCGTCGGTCATTGCACTCATTTCAATCACCTCCATCACGATCTCGCCTTCTACGATCATGGTCAGAGCTAGAAGAAGAAGATGGTGATGAATGGGAAGAGGAAGAAGAACTAGCATCATCACAATGCTTGCTACTACCTCTTTGGTGATTGCGACCACAATCACGATCGTACTTCTTGCCTACATTCCTATCTTGACTTTCCTCTCTAGATCCTGCTTTGTTGTTGGATCCCTTATTACTAGAATTAGAATTGTGCATTGTGGAGTGTATATTCTTGTTTTGACCTTCATCATCGAAGTTAAAGAGAGGAGAATCATTGAGTTGAAGATCCCCACTAGCTTGTTGGTACAACAGGAACAAAGAATCGTTAAGTTCTTTTTCCTTCAAAAGTTCATTGCACTGCTCTAGCTACCGATCTTGCAAGCATTGTGCTTTAGTGGGATGATAATCTTTGGCATTGAAATCTTCCATAATATATTTCCCATCGTGGTCTTGAAGACCACATTGTGCAAGCATTTGATAGAGCATTGTAAGAGTAGCATGATTGGGCGACAACACAATGTTACCCTCCATGTCATGCCACCGCAACTCTTCATCCTGGTGTAAGATGAAGGTGAAGTTCAACACATACTCATCAAGATGAGTATATTTAATTTAGTATTGTTGAGTCTTTGATGGATGAGTGTTATCAGGCTTGGGTGGAGAAGCACTCCTATGAGAAGAAGACATTGTCAATTAGCAAAACAAAAATCACAGTGTGCTCTAAGAATTTGTAGTAATTGTAACACAAGATATGACTCTCAAGTTCATTCCAATAATTTAAATACTTTCACTAGACCCTAGATAGCACACAAAACAACAAAAATGTCCTCAACAATGGTGCCAATGATGAACAATGAAGTACCCCTATGCCCAACCATACGAACCACTAAGGCATTACGCACGATCCGATCGAATTCCATGGACCTATAGATATCTCATACACTAGTTCCTCTAGGAAGTAAAACGGTGTTGAGAACATTTGTTGTCTTCCCAACTACACTTGTGAGGCTCAAAGGTATGTTTTAAGTATAATTGAGGTATATGACCTTTTATCATTTATGTTTTATGGATGTAATCGCCTACAACAAGAATAAAGGATAGAGTAGATTGAAACTAATATCTATTTCCTAGCTAGCCTAACACAAGTAACTGCCCCACTTTCCTGAACACATATAGCACTGCTAGGCTACCAAACGTTAAGTGTTTCTGGGTTACCAAGTACTATATGAATTCTAGAAGTGGTCATGCTCGTGTTCAATAATTGTTGGAAATATATTGCTTAATCAAATGCATTAAAGTAAAGAGCAAGAAAGTAAAATGCAATAAAGAAAATATTAAGCTATGCTCAGTGTTGCAAGAATTGCCAAAAGAGTTTATTTTATTCCCATCACATTGTTGTGCTCAATTACATTAGTGTTTGAACAAAGAACTATACACACTTTAGACTCCTTCTGTGGGCACTCAGAAAATATTCTAATTCTATGGAGAAGAAACAACAATGGATTCACTACCTTGCTTGAAAATTGAAAACTAACTAATAAATTACCTATGTAAACTAGAGCCAAGGCAAGTTATTTATAGACTTAGGATATATACCTAATGTTGGACATTTGACATCAGATCCAAGCCTTGACGTCACATATGCAACATCGTAGCCAACACAAACGGTGATTCATCACTTACTTTAACAATGTAATATAGTAATAGAAGTTTCAAAATTATTTTGCATATATCATTCTATTCTTTTGAGATGCATAATTTACAATTTTCAAAAATGAACATGTCATTTCCTTATGAAAAACCAATAGGTTTGACTTTAATTTACATAATTAGTATAGTAACTTTTCTTTATGCTTGAGATTAAGCCTACTAATGTTTGACTAGTAACATTAAATGTAAAAAAATAATGCACCAAATTTTCTTTATGCTTGAGATCAAGCCTTTAAATATAGGGGGTGTTGGAACCCTAAAATAATTGTAATATAATTTAATTAAAACTTTATAACTCAGCACTACTTACCAAAATTAAATCCATGATTTGGTGTATTCAAATCAAAAGTCTTACCACTAGGCTAACACCTCCTTGTTAAGCTTCTAAATATAACTTGCCTCATAATTATTAAGAGCGATTTTCATCTTCATTTTCTTTCATAATATCTTGAATTGTAAAAGTGAACTCCATTAAAGTACATAAATTAAATCCAATTTTTTTTCAATTGAAAAATCTTTTTCTCTTATCTTTAGAAGGATTGATATGGCTAGAAAGTTGTGTATTACTTAACGACCTCCTTGTTATAATCAAAATCAATAAAAATTAATGCTTATTAATGAGAAGCAAGGTACCCCCTACACCCAACTATATGAATCACTAAGGTGTTCACATGTCATCTAGTCAAATTCTGTGGACCTATAGTTCTCTAGTGTACTAGTGAAATGGGTGTTCAAAATGTTCGTTGTCTTCCCAACTACACTTGTCAAGATCAAGGGTATGGTTTAAGTGTAATTGAGGTACATTATTTTTTTTTCATTTTATGTTTTATAAGTTAAATCGCCTACAATAAAAATGAATCATAGACTATCTTAAGATCTAATTCATTTACTACCTAGCTAGCCAAACACAAGTACCCATTCCACTTTCCTGGACACATCCTGAGCACATATAGTTCTACTAGGCTACCAAATGTTAAGTGTTTCTAGGTCACCAAGCACTATATGTATGCTCAAAGTGGTCATTCATGTGTTCATTAACAACTAGAAATTAATTGCTTAATTTAAATGCATTAAAGTAAAGTGCATTAAAGGAAACAATAATCTATTCTCAATGCTACAAGGATTATCAAAAGAGTTCATTTTTATTCCCATCACATAGCTACACTCAGGTACATTACTAATTGAACAAAGATCCGTACACACTTATACTTCTACTATGGGCACTTAGAAAATATTCTAACTCTAGAGTAAGTAAATCGCAAGAGCTTTTCTACTCTAACTAAAAAACTATATGAAAATCATGAGCCCGAGCGCTATATTTATATGCTGGCGTGTATCCCTTGATATTGAATATTCAACATTGCAGCCTAGATTCGACATCATATACCTTATGTCGAGGCTCTGACATCATATACCCAACATCGGAGTGTGTGCAAAAATGTGATTCATCATACCCCCATGACTGAATGAAAACTTGTCCTTAGGTATAGAAGAGGAGGAACAAGTTCCTTATAAAATATTGGGTAGGTATGAGATTATTGACTAGCATACAAACTAACTTAAATGGAACAAATAGACTTTGAGTCCCCAAGTGTATAGAGTTATAATCTTTACAAAATTGGATGTTCATGATAAGAGAAGTAAATACCCAAGATAAAATTGACATCCAACACCTCTTGGTAGCTGAAGAGTGAGAGAGAAGATCCAACGAGCATGAATAGTCTACATCATGTGGTATTGCCACATCATCCTTGGTGAAGATAGTCCCACTTCTAATCTATGCTTCCCACTACAATCATAACAAAATCATGAATTAGAATGTAATATGTAACACATAGCTATTAAATGCCTTATCTCATCGATGGTTACACTCAGCTAGGTTGTGATTGTGGTAGATTGATTCCTTTAGTAGTGTTAGTAGGAAGGTTGAAAAATAGGGTAAAATAGAGAAGTCCATTAAATTTGAAAAATTTTAACACAAGAAAATATTTGAAGAGTGTGCAAGAATTCACAACAATAAAAATGAAAGTTCATGAAAAAATGTTACGAAGATCTGCACAATTGGTTGTCAATGATGAGGTAAACAAAAGGATTTGATTGTAAAAGTATCTAAGGATAAAGAACTTAACTAACCCAACTAAAAGATATGTAAGTGGATCCTCCCCAAAGTAGGCATAGGCTTTTAATGCCCCTGCATAACTTCAAACCAAAGAGTTCGTGGGCTCTATGGATGATTAATAGTTATAGGAGGTTAAGTACAAAAAAGTTGGAAGAAACTACCTAAGAATTCTTACACATCAAACTAGGACATCGAACAAGAACATGATATCAGTAGTGAGGTGTGACATGGAAAGCATAAATGGATGAGAGAGAGTGGAATGGAGTTCTTGATTAAGGTCACTTGAAGTCCCTTGTGGATTTTATGGTTCAATAACTTGATAAGATCCATCATTAGTCTAGAATAAAACCAACCTTGTTTAGTGACTTCGCATTGCCATTCTAAGACTAGTCCATCTCCCTGAGACACAAGAGTGCTTCCAGAGAACAACCACTATTCCTTATTAAAGAAGAAAAGAGAAGTAGGAAGTGAGGAAGGGCCTAAGTTAGAGGGGACCTTCAAGCATGGGCAAAATATATTTCTAGTTTCATAACTAGTTCTTGTGGCTTATTTATTTTATCTAAGGGGTTTGCTTTGAATTTCCATTATTTTTTTTAAATGGAAACCACACCATGCAAAGACTATCCTTTTGATTTGACTATCCTTCACATGCCTTCACATGCCTTGTTAGAGTTCATACTACCTTTGCAATATTAGGCATACTTTAGGTAGCAAGTAAAGGCTCATCAAGGCCATGATCATGGTTCCTACAATTCCCTCTGCTACCCGTTCATTCATAGTGATGTGCCTCTCTTGAATGTCTACATTCTTGATCTTGCCTTTGCTGATAGTTCCTTCAATCATTTCATTCTCATCGATCATTTTGATCACCTTCATCATGATCTCACCTTCTGTAGTTATGATCAGAGCGAGAAGAAGATGATGATGATAATGAAGGTGAAGAAGCAAGAGGACTAGCATCATCACCATGCCTACTACCACTTCTTCAATGATTGCAACCACGATCACAATCTTGTTTCTTATCTGCATCCCTACCTTGACTTGCCCCTCTGGATCCTTCTTTTTCATTGGATCTATTCTTACTAGAACCAAGATTGTAAATTGTGCACTACAAGTTTTGGTTTTGACCTCCTTCACCAAAGTCAAAGAGAGGAATTTCACTAAATGAAAAACCCCCAGAGAAGGGTTCTCCACCATCTTTTTGCTACAACAGGAATAAAAAGTCATTAAATTCTTTTCCCTTCACAAATTTATAACATTGTTCTAGCTATCAATTTTGTAGATGTTGTGCCTTGGTGGGATGATAATCCTTAGAATCAATATCTTGCATAACATACTCAGAATAAAGCTCTTGGAGACCCCATTGTATAACCATTTGTTGGAGCATTGCAAGAATAGATCAATCGAGTGGCAACACAATGTTTCCCTCCATATCATGCCACCGTAGCTGTTCATCCTAATGTAGGATGAAGGTGAAATTGGATACATACTCATCAAGATGAATATATACCACTCAATATTATTGCAACACCGGCTAATGAGCTTCATCAAACTTGGGTAGAGAAGCACTCTTGTGAGAAGAAGAAATTTTTAATTAGATAATAAACATGCTATGTGCTTTTAAATTTTTGTTGTAGTAATTATAAAATATGATATAACTCTAAGATTCATTCCAACAATTTTGAATGATTTCCACTAAACCCTAGATAGCACATGAAACAACCAAAAGGTCCATAGCAGTGACACCAATGATGAGTGGTGAGGTACCCCTACACCCAAAGATATGAATCACTAAGGTATTCACACGTGATTTGGTTGAATTTCATGGGCGTATAGTTCTCTAGTGCACTAGTTCCTCTAGGAAGTAAAATGGGTGTTAAGAACATTCATTATCTTCCCAACTACACTTGTGAAGCTCAAGTATATGGTTTAAGTGTAATTAAGGTATATGATTTTTCTCATTTTATGTTTTATAAGATTAATCATCTACAACAAGAATGAAAGGTAGAGTAATTTAAGATCTAATTCATTTACTGCCTAGCTAGCCTTACACAAGTAACCATCCCACTTTCTTGGACACATCTTGAGCACATATAGTGTTGTTGGGCTACCAAACGTTAAGCATTGCTAGGTTACCAAGCACTGTATGTATGCTCGAAGTGGTCTTGCTTATGTTCATTAACAACTAAAAATTAATTGCTTAATTTAAATGCATTAAAGTAAAGTGCATTAAAGAAAACATTAATCTATTCTCAATGCTGCAAAGATTATGAAAAGAGTTCATTTTTATTCCCTTCACACTACTACGCTTAGGTACATTAGTGTTTGAACAAAGATCCACACACACTTAGACTCCTGTTATGGGCACTTAGAAAATATTCTAACTCTAGAGAAAAAAAACTACAAGAGCTTCACTACTCTGACTAAAAAACTATGTGAAAATCATGAGCCCAAGTGCTATATTTATAGGCTAGTGTATATCCTACATATCGAATATTTGACATCGTGTCCTGCCTCAAACATCGGATACCCGACGTTGAGGCTTCAACATCGAAGTATGTGCAAAAATTTGATTCATCACCTACCTATGAAAATATTCTTAAATTATTTATTTTTCTTTCATATTATCTAGAACTTAATTCATAAAATTATTTAACTCTTCTTTAGCTAATTTAATTTCTTCCATTTTAACATTTTTATATAGTATATATTATTATTAAATAGTTATGACAAGGATGTATCATTATGTACTTGTAAAACATTAAGGGAGGTTAAATCAACAATATATTCCAAAATATAAGTATTTGTAGAATCTCTCAAGTTCAAATTAAAAAGGTTTTGTTATTAAAATACTCATTTTGGAAAAAAAAAACCTATATATAGTCTCATATCATTTTAAAATGATTAGAACCTTGATAGCATTCTTTTAAATGACCTCAAGATATTCATTTGCCTTCTTACATAATTATTGTTTATAAACATATGTACTATAAAATAACTGACATCATATATTTTAAAATATTTTTCCCATGAGAGCTTATTATCTTACCTAAATCTTTTATTAATAAAAACTTCTACTTCTTTTATCTTACATTTATTCTAATAATATAGTTGAGCCCTTGATAAGCACTAAATTATCCAATCCATACTTATGTATGGGGTGTTAGAACCTTGAAATAATTGTAATATAGCTACACACCAAGATATATAGTCCAATTATAGCCTTATAACTCAACATTGCCTACCAGAATCTGACCCATGACTTAGAGCTTTCAAATCAATAGTCTTACCACTAGGCTAATACCTCATTGTTTAATCCAACATTATGTATGATCATTTTATATGAGCACATAAATCTTTACTTGTTCAAAAATCATGATAGAACTCAATATCATTATTGATCTATTGTTATACATGAGAAATAGTGGAAAACGCCTTGGCCCGCATACTTATTAATGATATACTATAATAGCTAGAATTAAAAAATTAATTACTACATAATAGGATAACAAAAATTCTTTTAAAAAAGTAATATTTTCCAAGAAAAAGACTAAAACTTACAAAAATTATTATTACTACTAATGTATTTTAAAATAATAAATGAAGATTGATGATAATGAATTTCAATAAATAACTAGAGTAATTGCATTACCTTTAGTTTACTGTTACATTGATTTATGATTTAATAAATTTTTTCAAACATTTTATCGCAAATTTATTTCTCCTTCATGTTTTGCAACAAGGTTTTTCTATAATCATCTAACATGTCATGTGCATAAAAATATTTGACAACTAATAATGTTTTTGGAAAATAAAAAATAGAAATAAGAATTTCACTAATTGCATAAAAGTAAATTACAAAACTTTATGTTTGATCAATTTTTGACATGAGTCTACTAAATTCTGTAACCAAAATTATATATTTATTGTTTAACATCTATAACCATTGTACTAGTATACCCATGTAAAATGCATCAAAAGCCATAACTATATAAAATTTAAGCTATAAGATAATTCATGGGCTAAGATATAGACATACATGCTATTCATATCTTTAAATAATTATAAAAACAAAACATAGTCTATACTTATAAGTATTAAAAATTGAGTCCATTACTAAAATCTTATTATGAGATAGCTTTATCATCTTTAAATTTTAAAGATCAATAATAGTTTGAATACCCTCATTTTAACAATGATATAAAATTTCTTATCATCGACAAAAATTTTCAAAATTAATATCATAAAACTTATAGCTTTGTTATTAATTTCTTTAGGTCACAAGTCTAAGTTTATTGGCTATGATAGGGTAGCTTCTTGTGAAATCCATTTGATGAGATGCGATTCGCATAGGCCGCAATATCGCGTATGCGATATCGTACCTGTCGTGATATCACATCCCCTATGATATCGCGTACGCGATATCATGGCTGTCGTGATATCGCATCCCCCGTGATATCGCATCGTCCCCTGTGATGTCGCGTACGTAATATCGCAGTGTGCCATCATATTTATAAATAAGAGGTGGCTCTCCCTTGTTTCATCATCCTAGGCTAGAAGCAGGGAAACTCTGGCAGTTTGATCACTCCAGAGATAGAATATTTTCCATGTGCCCACAGTAGGAGTCCTAAAGTGAACGGATCTTTATTCGAGCAATGTTGTACCTGAACACAAGTTGTGTACGACAATAAAGACGAACTTCCTAGATAAACCTTGCAGTGCATGGAATAGGATTTTATTTATTGTTATTTATTTCTTTTTCTTAGTAATGCGGAATGAGTATGACTTGATTACAAGCATCTAAGGATGTGTACGAATAGTCAAGGAATGGATGCTCATCGCAACATGGAGTGAGTATGACTTGATTACGAGCATCTCAATGTGACTACTTGGTAACCCAGTGGCGTATCTAGGATCTGTGCTTGGTAATCCCAGTGGTAGTCATGCACCAGGATGTGTACAAATAATCAAGAAATCGGCTGCTCATCGCACTTAGGCTATATTAGCTTTCTCAACCCTTTTCTCCTAGTTAAGTGCCTTAGTACAACCACTTTGAGCACATGTNCTTTTCTCCTAGTTAAGTGCCTTAGTACAACCACTTTGAGCACATGCGTGACGCGTGGGATCCCAGCAACGATTAGCATTTGGTAACCACGGTTGCATCGGTTCAGGGTGTGTATGGTAAGTGGGAATGGATGCTAATACTAGGTAATTTAGACTTAGTTCATTAGTTAGAGTTAGCTAGTTTCTTCAACCCTTCACCTTATAACATAGGAGATAAAACATAAAAGACCATAAAAATCATATACCTCGGACTTACTTAACCATACATCGTAACAACCACAAGTAAGTCTGGGAAGACAACAAATGATTAACCCCAAGTGTTCCATGGGGCGTGTAGGCACTTAGTCTGTGGAGTTCGACTGGATCGCGCGTGCTACGCTCGTTTCGTATGGTTGAGTGTAGGGGTACCTCGCCACTCATCAAAATTTATAATTTTCTCTTATTTTGATCTCACTATTTGTTATACATTTGGATTATATGCATTAGTTTTGTTTTTCTATATTAGCTATAGAGGCATGGATTAACCTTGCCAATACCAATCCTAAGCCTAGATACAAAAGGAGGATTAGCATCAAATTAAGAGCGAGCTGTACTAGTCACCACCCAAATTTTAGGCTAATTCAACTTGAATATTTTTGAAAAATCAAAAAAGATCATTTCTTAGAGCTGTAATGCTCATCTCACTAAGGCAAGGCCCTAGGAGGGGTAATGAATAAGCAAAAGCCTAACCTCTTTCGAGTTGTACCCAAGCTCAAACTTAAGTTTTATAACTTAAGAAACAAGCATCTTACCATCATTCCAAGTAGTGGTTTCTTATTTTTGAAAAATAGTTTTTAATATTGTTGATGCATGACTTTTGGATGCACCAACACCAGGAAAAAAACTCGTTTGAGGAAACTATTGCCTAGGGTGTGTCCTATATGGGTATAGAAACCCATGAATAGTTTTAGCTGGAGAGGGCTATGTGACATTTAAAAACTAAAGCAAGCTAAAAAATGGGGGAATTTAAATTAGATAACTATCTTGAACTTCAAGACTTCATGAAAATACAAGTAACTAGAAAATTTAAACTTTTTCCTTATCCCCACTACTGCTACCAATGGTGCCCACTACTGGGTAAGAAGACCTCGACCACTACTAGAAAGGAAGAGAGAGAGATCTGTTCCACTGCTGTTGGCCAAAAAGTTGATGCATCTACTATTGTTATGCTATCTACCACCATTTACGCATGCCACCATTTTCGAGAGGGAGAGAGAGGTTATTTCTATTACGGGAACATTGTCACCCCTCGACCTCTACTAATGTTGGTGGGAGAGAGACCACCTACTATAGTTGCTAACATTAATCATGTAAGAGCATGCCACATGCACCACTGTTTGCCATGCATTGTCATGTTGCCTACTAACTACCATGAGTCACGTGCCTATTTACCATCATTGGGAGGGAGGAAAAATAGAACCTCATGTGCCCTACTACTTCTAACACCTACAACATTGCTATCGTCAAAAGCTCTTGATGCATGCCATGTAGTCACCTAATGCACACACCACTGTTGCCAAAGAGAAAAAGAAGAGAGAACTCTGTTGCTATCTGCTCTGTGTGCTACAAATACATCATTCGTAGCCTTTGTTTCCTAATGTGCATGTCATTCTATTTGCCACATGTATTGTTGAAGAGAGGAGAGGCTAGACCTCGATGGGAGAGAGGTTGGTCCCTAATGTGAGAGAGAGGTTGGCCTTGATGAGAGAGAGGCTGGTCCCCAATGTGTGAAAGAGGCTAGCCTCGATGAAAGAGAGGCTAGTTCCCAATGTGAGAGAACGGTTGGCCATCAATGTGAGAGAGGTTGGCCCCAATGAGAAAGAGGTTGGCCCCCAATGTGAGAGAGAGGTTGGCTTCAATGAGAGAGAGGCTGGCCCTAATGTTCCCCCTTTACTCCCCCCTATTCTCCTTTTATAGTAGCTCATTTGGCAATTTTAAATGCCCGTGTCCCACGTCAATTTTGGTTACAAATTGTCATTGGTTACTACAATCGTAACTTATATGTAACGACAGAAAATGTCGGCAGCTGGAAATACCGACCGATATTTCGGCGTACACAGTTTTAGCCACGGATCCGCGCGAGGGCTATGCTGGAAAAACGAATCTGCGGCGCCCTGAACGGTCTTGTCGATCAGACAGGGACTTACGGGTCAGTAAAACAACGTAAAGCACGTAAAAGAAAGCGATCTGATTCGAGGGGCCGTAAAACAAAGGGAAAGCGATGTGATCGGATTGCGACGGCGATAATGCTAAACACGATGAAAAGAGGCTGGCAAAAGAGAAACACGTAGCTTCAAGATCTGCGCTTTGACTTACAAATGTATATTTCGTGTGAGAAATTACACTGGGGAATCCCCGATTACAGGATGTGAAACAAGCACAAAACAACAAGCAAAACGGCCTGAACAGAAGTTCGATCTACCTCGTGGGCTAAGCTGAGATGCAAGGCAGGCCAAGCTTCGACGTCTACCGATCAACTGTATCTGATCGATAAAGTCTCTTCAGCAGAAAGATTGCTCCTGTCACCGGTGCTCAAATCTGTACTCTGCTTCGGCTGTAAGGTGATGATGTCCCTGATTGCCAAAGCGCTGTTCTTTGTATTTCTGCTCCAAAGTGCTAAGTGCTCTGGTGCTCAGAAATATGCTTTTCTGCTTCTCTGAGTTTTTGCTAACCCGAATTTTTGCCAACCTCTGTATCTTTGTTAACTGGGGTATTTATAGGCCGCGACACTTCGCGGAGAAGGCGCAACCTTGATGATGTGGGCTCCGGATGTTGCGGGCCCTGCTGGCATGATCTTTTAAGTCAGACTGTGACTACGCACAACACGCTTGTTTGCGTGTTGTGCGTGTGAGAAGTAAGCAAGTGTTGAGCGTGCTTTAATTGTTTTCAGGCTGGATTACACTCATTCGCATTGCGTTGCGTATATGAGCGTAATCTGGTAAAAACAATAAGCTCAGAGTTGCTTTACGCTCACTACGCCGTTGCACGTAATGAAGCGTAAGCAATACATAATTTTACGCTCACTACGCAGTTGCGCGTGTCAGAGCGTAAAACGATGTGAAAATTACGCTCACTACGCAGCTGTGCATGATAAAGCGTAAGCAATGTACAACTTACGCTCGCCACGCGGCCGTGCGTGACGAAGCGTAAGTAATGTATGCCTTACGCTCACTACGCAGCCGCGCATATGAAGCGTAAAACGATGAGCAATCTTGAATGATAACATAAGCAATGATACGCACTGCTGCGTATCGAGCGTAAAAACAAGTTATGCATGCGTCGGGAGGAAAAGCGTCAAACTGTTGCGCTTCTTTAGACTCTGCCTTTGACTATTTTGGAGCTTATTACATGCATCACGCTGCCGTGCGTAATAGAGCGTAAACTTGTCCTGGAACGAAGGTGGAATGCGCTCTTGCTTAAATTGCGATCCTTTGCCTGAGGCCGACCCGTAATTTTCACGGTGTTTCAATGGCCCCTCTTTGTTGACGGTTAGAGGGCGTGCCCGAAGGACGTCGACAAAGAATGCGAAACACCGGATTGGTAGAAGTAAGAACAGCGTTCATCCATGGCTACTCAAGCATTGCTCTGTCCACGTGAACGAGATTGACGGGTATAGGAGATAAAGGGATGTAACTGGAAACAGGTTCGGCAAAAATGCGAAATGTATGGTTATTCAGGCCAACAGGAATGCTTTCAGACGAGCGTAGCACGTCAATCTGAGATGTCTCTGTTACAAACTGTAGCAGGAATGCGTGCGAAAGGAGCGTTGCGCGTCACTTTCTGCGATATCTCTGCTAGCGTGAGTGCGGAAAACGAAGATGTGCATATATGGATGTTGCGTATGGGAACTGGGTGGTGGGATGAAGGAAAAAGAAATTGAGGTCAGACGTGTGTTGGGCAAACCTGAGCAGCCATTTCAACCCGTTGTTGTACTTCACCACTCAGGTCGACACACCTTTGAATGACGTCCTCCGAGATAAGTAGCCTGTAATCACAAAAGAAAACAGGGGACACCATTGCTTATGGACAAAAGGCGAGGTTCTTGGAACCAATGCTGTCTGATGTTAACCAGAGCCAATGGACTGTAACTGTTGAGCTGGAGCACTTAGGCGGAGTCGCCAATCCTGATGATTCGGCACTGCATACCTTCGCCAAAAGGCATCGGACGCAGTGCAGCTCACTGGTTGCACCGGGAACCGGCCAGATGAATTTGGAAAGCCGGTGTCCGATAGCGATGATTGGCGGAGACTCCTGGGGCCATGACCAACGAGGATTTTGTTGGGGCTCCGTCTAACGAGGCTAAACTCCCAGAGCTGCTACCACTGCGACGGGCGCGGTGGCGGCATCTCCGAGGGATCAGTAAGATGCCTCTTTGCTTGTCCGAGGGATTAGTAGGATGCCGATGAGGTGGCGACACTGGGACTGTCTCAGTACCCCACCTCGTCTACTGTGCGACTGTACATGAGTGATCACGCTCGCTTGAACATGGTGACGATCTGTACATCCTAGTTTTAAGTCTTGGAAGACTGCCGTTACTGGTTTTAAGTCTCAGCAGACCATGGTCCCAGTTTAAAGTTCGGGCAGACCGAGAAGTGCTAGTTTTACATCGTAACGGACGGTGGTCAGGCTAGTTTATGGTCTCAGCAGACCATGCTGTGGATGTCAGTTTCATGTCGTGACCCAAGGACAAATCTGTGCTAGTTTTACGTCTCAGCAGACGGCTATGTACCTGTGCCAGTTTAGCGTCATGGCGGACGCATGCAAAAGATGCCAGTTTTTCGTCTTGGCGGACCTGTACAACAGTGCCAGTTTTACGTCGTAGCGGACGGTTACTGCTTGCCAGTTTAGCGTCGTGGCGGACGCGTGCAAAGCATGCCAGTTTTACGTCGTAGTGGACGATCAGTGCCAGTTTTTCGTCGTAGCGGACGTGTAGTGCCAGTTTTACGTCGTAGCGGACGTTCAGTGCCAGTTTTACGTCGTAGCGGACGTTTACTGCCATACCTGCTGTCAACGCTGTAGATGTCGCTAGATGAAATACCGCTTTAAGTGTACGTGATTCAAAGGATTTGCTAACTCGTTACCGTTGGCGTCTGCTAATCTGAACGCTCCGTTGTCGTATGCGTCGATCACCAAGAAAGGGCCTTCCCAGTTTGCAGAGAACTTGCCTACTGGTTCACGCACAGCCTTGAGAACCAGGTCTCCTTGTTTGATCAGACGTTGCTGAAGATTATGATGATGCTTTTGTCTCTGTTTATCCTGATATTTCTCAATTGCTTCAAGAGCCTGTATCCGCTTCCCTTCCAATGACTCCAAATCCATTATCCGAGCCTCGGTGTGTTGAGCCTCATTTATAATGGTGGAGAGGACCATTCTCAGAGAAGGAATTTGCAATTCAAGAGGTAGCACCGCCTCAGATCCGTAAACTAGGCTATAGGGCGTACTGCCTGTAGCTGTTCTACACGTAGTACGATATGCCCATAGCACGTAGAGGATCTGTTCATGCCACCGCCTTTTGTTGCCGTCGAGCATTTTCTTGAGCAAATTGATGATTATCTTGTTTGATGCTTCAGCTTGACCATTTGCCTGCGGGTAATAAGGAGAGGAAAAGGACTGCCTGATGCCTAGGTTGTCACAGAAGGATTTGGTATCCACGCTACTAAACTGTGGCCCATTGTCGGTCACAATAGTCATCGGGAGGCCAAATCGGGTTACGATATTGTCCAAGATAAAATGGCAAACCTGTTGGGATGTGATTTTCCGCAGGGGAACAGCTTCTACCCACTTCGTAAAGTACTCAGTTGCGGTAATGATGAAGCTATGTCCTACGGAAGATTTTGGCGCGATGGGTCCTATAATGTCCAGTCCCCATCGTTGGAATGGCCATGTTATCTGTGTCGTGTGCAATTCTGTGGGTGACACGTGGATGAGGTTTGTGTGACGTTGACACGTGTCACAGGTCTTAACCTTTGTCAAACAATCTCTTTCCATGCGTGGCCAGTAGTACCCTAGATGACGGATTTTTAGGGCCATAGCCCGTGGCGCTACGTGGCCACCGCACAGTCCCTCGTGAACCTCGTTGACTATGTGCTATGCTTGGTCTGTATTAACGCAAGTAAGCAATACACCATCAAAGGAGCATCTACAGAGAGTGCTGTCTTCGATGATGACGTAGTGCTTAGCCCGCTTTCGGATTGCGTCTTTCTGTGCGCGCGTTAATGCAGTTGGTAGTTCACCCTGTAAAAGATAAGATTTGATATGATCGTACCATTCAGGCGTGCTCGCCTCGATGAGAGAGGAGATGTGCGCCGTCTAAATGATAGGGATTGCGTAGTCTGTAATCAATGCAGGGCAGGTGTTAAGCAAGTGTGAAGGCACGTGTAAAGCCAGGGTGGCAAGTGCGTCGGCCAGCGTGTTGTCAGTCCTCGGGATGTGTTGGGCGTCGAAGGTAGTAAATCGCCTCAGAAGATCTTTAGCCTGATCGGAGTAGGGCTGCAAATGTACAGCCTTGCAGGCGTAGACTCCAGTGATTTGATTTATGACTAGCATCGAGTCACCTCTAACCGCCAGGTGTTGCACACTAAGTTCACCTGCAGTTACTAGCCCCCTGAGGAGTCCCTCGTACTCTGCCACATTGTTCGTACAAGGGAAAGTGAATCGATAAGTGTGTAGACGCACATCCTTGGGCGATAGCGTAAGAACAGTGGCAGCACTGCCGCCTCTGGCAGTTGAAGCTCCGTCGAAGTACAACGTTGCTTCGAGGCCTGTCGAGACAGGGCTTAGACTATGTACATATTCGTCTGGAAACTCCGACTCTATGGTTGCGTGATTATTAATTGGCGAAGTTGTTAACTGGTCAGCTATCGCTTGGCCCTTCGTGGATGATTGACCAATATAGTGCAGATCGAATTCTGCAGTGATAGCCTTCCAGCGAGCTATTTTGCTACTCTCGTATAAGCTATGCGTAATGGCTCTAAGGATGTTATTTTTACAAATGACGTTAACTTGACTACGAAACAGATAATGCCTACATTTCTTGAGCGTAAAAACTAA
>MNCI01004126.1:391383-435664 GCA_015680685.1 Gnetum montanum | reverse complement strand
ACTGGATCCAGAGTTGAAGGACACTGGTGACAGTGGCAGCAGGGGAAATGCCTAATTTTGTTAATGTTGGTGTAATATCATGTCTCAAATGACTTGCAAAGGTTATAAAACTTGATTGAATGTTAAGTGCTTATCATTTTTTTTTGTTTATAAGGTCTTAGTTTAAGGCCGTTGCGGGCCAAGAGCGTAAAAGTTAAATAGTTTAAGGCCGTTGCGGGCCAGGAGCATAAGAGATAAATAGTTTAAGGCCGTTGCGGGCCAAGAGCGTAAAAATAACTAGTTTAAGGCCGTTGCGGGCCCAGAGCGTAAGAATAACTTGCGTAAATGTAATCCGGGATAAATGCGTAAAGGAATGAGCACAGCTAACACGCAAGAAAATAACAAGCGTAAATGCAGATAAAACACGCAGGAAAATGCCAAGCGTAAACACAGATAAAATAGACGTAGCGTAAAAAATGTATTGAAAACAAACAAAAAAGCAGCCAAACGGGGAGTACGCTAACTTACACGTGACTAACGCTATACGCAGATGACCATTGTTCAGTTGTCGATACGCAATTGTTTCTTAATGGCTTTCACATCGAGTGCTGCGTAAGGGCAAGGAGGTTTGGGGTTTGACTCCTCTACGCTGTCATCTGGAAATGGCAGGTCGGCCCAGGCGAGACCATTGTCTCCATTGTCCTTGTTGTCTTGTTCAGGGGCTTGGAGATGGGACTGATCGTCAGCCATTTCGATCTCCGAACCTCGTTCTTCTTCGATATTGTTAACAGTCCTGGGGGTGACCTCGTCGCCGCGTATGACAACCTCCCCTCCGGCGTAGGGCAGGTGTATCTCCTGATGGATCGGCGACGAGACCGCCCTCAGCTGGGCTAACCACGATCTCCCTAAGATCAGGTTGAAGCCGGGCATCTCCTCAATGACTAAGAATGTGGCTTCCGTTGGGAATTGATTCCCCGCCACAAACTCAATACGCACCGTCCCCTTGACCTGAACCCATGCCCCATTGAATGATTTTACGCAGGCTGTCGTCGTGGGAGTGATCTAGTCGACCAAACCCAGCCTATCCACGATGGAATAGGGAACGACATTAGTAGCTGCACCATCATCCACGTGCACCCTCCGGATACGGTACTGGCCGACCCGAATAGTGATGAACATGGGTTCAGTCGTTACTTGACCTTTCTCCAGATCATCTTTAACAGACTTGTCCAGAAAGGTCAACGAGGCAAGCTTAGGTGTTTCAGCTTCAGGAGGAAACATGATAGCGTGTATCGCTTTCTCTTCCGCCGGCAAGCTGGCATCCACTGATATGGACGTCAACATGCGTACCATAGCCTCGCGGTGTTCTCGAGAAGTCATCAAGAGGTCGTACAAGCTCAGCGTTGTGTTCTTCTGCTTGAGAGCTTGTTTAACCTGCGTGAACGCATCGAGGAGGTCCTTCTCTCGGCAGGGGGGTTTACCTCCCTTGTCCTCCTCCATTCGGCCCAAGAGACGGATCTCTCGCGATGGAGCGGTGTCAGTGGGAGGGTTGTTTTTTTTTCTGACGAGAGAAGGTGGCTGCGTTTCTGCACCCTTGGCTTGTTTTTGAGGTATAGACATAGGTACAGAGGCCAGGGGCCTAGGCTTAGGGAAGCCAAGCGTAAAGTTGTATTTCGTCGCGCTAGCTCCGGTATTCTCCTCCTTTCGCTTGGGAGGCGACGACTGATAATGCTGGCTAGAGGTCTGCCCCTGCGTGAGAGGAGCAGCCTGTGGTTTTGGCGTCCTAATGATGAAGGGTGCTCTCGGGGTAGGCGCAGCCGAAGCCGCGGCTTGGGAAGTAGCATGTGACTAAGGCGGTACCTGAGAAGGCGCCCGTATGATGAACGGCGGCCGTGAGACCCCACCTGCTGCCGAAGAAGTAGTTGGCCCCCTTTGTGAGCTGGCAGGCACACGCAAAACAAAAGGTTGTTTTGGTGGTCCTTTACGCTCACTGTCCGTACTTACCACAGTGATTGTATAAGGATCGTAGCTTGCGTTTAAGGGATCCTTGTATACATGTAATGTTTGGTTTTCCGGACACGTAGGGTTACTACTGTCTAGTTTGAGATGACCTTCGTCGATCATGCGTTGAATATCGTCCTTCAACGCCCAGCAGTAATCCGTGTCGTGACCACACATCTGGTGGTAGTCACAGAAACGGTCTAGCCTAAAAGATCTCGGAACTGCTGGCTCGTTAGGCAGAGCTAAAGAGGGGTCCTTCAGCAATTCACAGTGATGCCTGTGACGCTTCAAGGCCTCCTCGGACACCTTCTTAGGTTGAATGTGTCCTGCCGCTAACAGTTGTTTTAGCAGTTCAGAATGTTTCACGGGTAAAGCCGCGTATTTTGAACGATCTTTACGCTCAAAATTCGGCTTTGGCTGGGGGGCCTGTTCAGGGGCAGCCGTGGCCTGGCTGGTGCCGGCATCAGCTGTGGCCTCAGGCGGTGCTGTTGCTGGGGCTTTCTTGCTCTTATTCTTCGCATTCTCAGTCAGCGCAGCTACAGTAGTTGTCGCTGCCTTGCCCTTGTCCTTGGCTTTGTTATGCGTGTTCTTGTAAGCGATATATGCCGGGTCTTTGCTGGCCTCCGCAGCATCTTGGATGCCCCGGACCTGGGCGAAGGCCTGACGTATGTCGCCAGGGGAAAGGTAATACAGCTTAGACTTAATAAAGTCGTTGACTGCTCCCTTGAATATAGCCAGCAGGTGGGAGTCCGCAATCGGATCACGGATCTCATTCAAGGTAGCATTCCAACGCTGTATGAACTTTTGGACTGGCTCGAGCGGGTCTTGTTTCACCCCCATAAGCTGTTCCAACGTGACTTCCGGCTTCATGTTGTATTTGAATCGGGTCACAAATTGAGTCAGCAGCTCTTCCAAGGTTGCAATGGAAGAGCGTGGGAGAGCTCTATACCAGTCTAAAGCCTTCCCTGTTAGCGACATCGCGAAGACTCGGACTAAAGTATGCGGCCACTGTTGCAACAACAAAGATTCGGACCTAAAGGTGGCCAGATGGGTGTTGGGATCCCCCTCCCCATTATACTTGGTAAAATGTGGGAAGGACATCCCTAGAGGCAACGATAGCATGGGGACCGCTGGATTGATCGGATCATCCTGATAGAAATCCATGATCTGAATGGTATCAGAACCAGCGGTCTTGAGGCGTCGCACCTCCTCGGTAAGCGTCTGGATAAGCTGGAACGCTTGATCTAGACCTGTTAAGGGAGGTGTTTGTGCAGCAGGGACAGGAGCAGGAGGTTGGAGTGGAAGGGCGGCCCTAGGGAACTGAAACGCAGGAGGTGGTTGGCTAACAGCTGGTGGAGCAGGGATTCCTGGAGGTTGGGGGGCCTGGGAAGGCCTCCATCCACCGGTCTAAGAAGAGAAGTTAACTCCCGCCTGCTGCGCAGGATAATGGTAAGTATATCGAGGAAGCACCTGCGAAAATTGTGCTGCAGGTGTAACCGAAGGCTGTGCATCGTAAACCGCAGGTGGGTATTGTTGCGCAGCCGAATCGGTCCACTGACTTGTTGCAGGGTATTGAGCAAAGGTTTGTTGTGGTACAGTTACAGCATGTTGCTGAGTCGGCGGGGGCAGAAACCTTTGCGCTGAGCGAGTTGTCGATACAGTGTGAGCCTGTACCTGAGGGATGAACTGAGGCACGGTGGTCGCCGGGATCACCGCCGGGATGCCGAGTGTGTGGTGGGACGGACCCACCCCTGCGTCATGGTGCAGTTGTTGTGTTTGCCACCCAGACGGCTACGCCTAGGCTAGCGGGAAGCCAGAAAGTTGTGCCTGCACGGTTGCAGCTGGGTTAAGAGAGGCTACCTCTCCGTCAAAAGGAAACAATGGATCTTCTTGCGTGTGGAGCGACAGAGTATGGAACGAATGTTCCGACATGGCCACGAATTCGTCCTCTGCCTCTTCCTCCCGCTGGGGTTCCGCCACAGGTTGTGAAGCCTGGCCTCTGGCCATGACTAACTGTGCCATAATTTCATGTTGGGGCTCGGTCAAGGGGATTATGTCATAGGCCGTTGGCTTGAAATCATGACCCCCTCGATGGAGCGCTTCAAAGTTTCGCTTTGCCTCCCGCTCGGCTCGGCTAAGAGCCAGCCTCGCCTGGATCTTAACGCATATAAAATTGTATTCTTCAGGGGTTATGGCCGGAAAAATAGGATCTTTCCCCTGAAGCCTCAAGGATCGGCGCAATGGTCCCTAAGGTCCCATCGCACCAAGAGCTGGTCCTGTGGCAACCGTAGGATTCACAGGCGTAACACCCAAATCAAGGGTAACCATGGCGGTTGTGTTTGAGTGAAAAGAATCCATTGATCAATGAAGTGAAAAGTGACTGATAATCGGATCTAAAAGCGAATGGCTGGCAACAGATCGGATCTAAAGCGAATGGCTGGCAACAGACGTACAAAAGGCTTTCTACCCTGTAGGATTTCAAAGAAATCGTCCTTGCGACCGATCTATACCACGCGATTAACCGTAGACTTCCCTAGAGGTATTACGTCTATGGTTTAGGGTATGGATCTCTAACAGGGTTACCCGAAATATTCGGATCGGAGCCTGAAGGGCCCTCCTTCTAGCGCCAGAAAACTGTAACGACAGAAAATGTCAGCAGTTGGAAATACCGACCGATATTTCGGCGTACACAGTTTTAGCCACGGATCCGCGCGAGGGCTATGCTGGAAAAACGAATCCGCGGCGCCCTGAACGGTCTTGTCGATCAGACAGGGACTTACGGGTCAGTAAAACAACGTAAAGCGCGTAAAAGAAAGCGATCTGATTCGAGGGGCCGTAAAACAAAGGGAAAGCGATGTGATCGGATTGCGATGGCGATAATGCTAAACACGATGAAAAGAGGCTGGCAAAAGAGAAACACGTAGCTTCAAGATCTGCGCTTTGACTTACAAATGTATATTTCGTGTGAGAAATTACACTGGGGAATCCCCGATTACAGGATGTGAAACAAGCACAAAACAACAAGCAAAACGGTCTGAACAGAAGTTCGATCTACCTCGTGGGCTAAGCTGAGATGCAAGGCAGGCCAAGCTTCGACGTCTACCGATCAACTGTATCTGATCGATAAAGTCTCTTCAGCAGAAAGATTGCTCCTGTCACCGGTGCTCAAATCTGTACTCTGCTTCGGCTGTAAGGTGATGATGTCCCTGATTGCCAAAGCGCTGTTCTTTGTATTTCTGCTCCAAAGTGCTAAGTGCTCTGGTGCTCAGAAATATGCTTTTCTGCTTCTCTGAGTTTTTGCTAACCCGAATTTTTGCCAACCTCTGTATCTTTGTTAACTGGGGTATTTATAGGCCGCGACACTTCGCGGAGAAGGCGCAACCTTGATGATGTGGGCTCCGGATGTTGCGGGCCCTGCTGGCATGATCTTTTAAGTCAGACTGTGACTACGCACAACACGCTTGTTTGCGTGTTGTGCGTGTGAGAAGTAAGCAAGTGTTGAGCGTGCTTTAATTGTTTTCAGGCTGGATTACACTCATTCGCATTGCGTTGCGTATATGAGCGTAATCTGGTAAAAACAATAAGCTCAGAGTTGCTTTACGCTCACTACGCCGTTGCGCGTAATGAAGCGTAAGCAATACACAATTTTACGCTCACTACGCAGTTGCGCATGTCAGAGCGTAAAACGATGTGAAAATTACGCTCACTACGCAGCTGTGCGTGATAAAGTGTAAGCAATGTACAACTTACGCTCGCCACGCGGCCGTGCGTGACGAAGCATAAGTAATGTATGCCTTACGCTCACTACACAGCCGCGCGTATGAAGCGTAAAACGATGAGCAATCTTGAATGATAACATACACAATGATACGCACCGCTGCGTATCGAGTGTAAAAACAAGTTATGCATGCGTCGGGAGGAAAAGCATCAAACTTTTGTGCTTCTTTAGACTCTGCCTTTGACTATTTTGGAGCTTATTACACGCATCACGCTGTCGTGCGTAATAGAGCGTAAACTTGTCCTGGAACGAAGGTGGAATGCGCTCTTGCTTGAATTTGCGATCCTTTGCCTGAGGCCGACCCGTAATTTTCACGGTGTTTCATTATACACCAACGATTACCACCACTCACCTGACATAACCACCTCCACATCCCACTATGTCCACCACCTTTGTAACTCCTGCCATTGTCACCATGTTCTCCACCATTGGTTACAACCACATCCCACATCTCTGCGTAACGTATGTAACTCCTAGCACCACCATTGTTGATTATGCCACCTCTATGGTCATTATGTAACCCACATTCTACATCACCTGGGTCATTACATCCATGCCATCATGGCATGGAAATGTAACTACCACCACAAGCTTCCCATTATGAATCAGGTGCCAAGATATGCTTGTACAAATTAACTTTCTTTGTGCTTGGTGCCAGGGGATTAAACTTGTTGATCATGGCCCCATGCTTAGCATCAATGATGTTGGTGTCAACACTTAGCCCCCAAACTAGAAATTGCATGCAAGTGCAAGGAACAACACAACCATAGAAATCTTAAAAGGAGATGCAAAAGATAGAGAACAAAGTCAGGACACATGTAAGGACTGCCAAAATCAGAACTAGGAAAAAAGATTTAGGATTCTGGTAATGACAATGATAATATTCAGAAAATGGAAAGCATTACAAAAAAAAAGTAGAAAAAAAAGGGTTTGGAGACAAGGGTTTTCAATAAGGAGTACAAGAAAATAAAATTTGGAGAAAATAACAATTTTGAAATAGGAACAAAATAGGATTAGGAACAAGAAAAACTAATATTTTAGAAAATGGAAAAACAAAGGCTGAAAAATGACCCTCCTTCTAGTGCCAAAAAGGTGTTGATGCATAATTTTGGACACACCAACACCAGGAAAAAAAACTCATTTAAGGAGACTATTGCCTAGGACACCTCCTACATTGGTACGAAAACCTAAAAATAGTCTCAGCTGGAGAGGGCTATGTGACATTTAAAAGTAAAGCAAACCAAAAAAAATTGGGGGAATTTAAATTGAATAACTATCTTGAACATCAAGACTTCATGAAAATATAGTAAGTAACTAGAAAACTTAAACTTTTCCATGGTCCACACTGCTACTGTTGGTGGTGCCCACTATCGAGCAAGAAGACCCTGAACACTACCAAATAGGGAGAGAGAGAGAGATCTGTTCTACAGCTACTGGCTAGACAACTGACGCATCTACCACTATCATGCTATTTGCTACTATCTATGTGTGCCATCGCTGCCAAGAGGGAGAGAGAGGTCATTCCTTCTGCAGGAACACTACCACCCTTTGGCCTCTAGTAGTGGGAGAGAGACTACCTGCTACAATTTCTAACATCAACCACACAAGAGCTTGTTGTGCATGCTGCAATTTGCCACGCGTTGTCTACATTGGTTGATAATTTTTGTGAGTCATGCACCTATTGACCATTGTTGGAAGGGAGGAAAAACAAAACCTCATGTGCCCTACTGCTTCTAATGCCTACAATGTTGTTGCCATCAGAAGCTCTAACATGTGCTACATAGTCACCTAACACACATGCCACTATTGCTGAAAAGAGAAAAAAGAGAGAACCCTACTATTGTCCACTCTACATGTTGTAGATAGATCATTCATAGTCTCTGTTTCCTAGCATGCACCCCATTCTATTTACCACATACATCGTTGGAAAGAGGAGAGGTTGGACCCCAATGAGAGAGAGGCTAGCCCCCCAATGTGAGAGAGAGGTTTCCCTTGATGAGAGAGAGGCTAGCCCCCAATGTGAGAGAGAGGCTAGTCCCCAATATGAGAGAGAGGCTAGCCTAGATGAGAGAGAGCCTAGCCCTGATGAGAGAAAGGCTAGCCCCCAATGTAAGAGAGAGGTTGGCCCCCATTATGAGAGAGGCTAGCCTCGATGAGAAAGAGGCTAGCCCCCAATGTGAGAGAGAGGTTGACTTCGATGTTTTCCCATTGCTCCCCCCCTATTCTCCTTTTATAACATCTCATCTAGCAATTTTAAATGCCCACATCCCACATCAATTTCAGGTACTACCTATCATCCGTTACTACAATCGTAACTTCCATGTCAACGGTTACCACCACTCACCCAACATAACTACCACCACATCCCACTTTGTCCACCACCTTTGTAACTCCCACCACTGTCACCATGTTCTATACCATGTCCACCATCAGTTACAACCACGTCCCATGTCTCTACGTAATGCATGTAACTCCCAGCACCACCACCATCGATTATGCCACCTCTACAGCCATTACGTAACCCACATTCTACACCACCTAGGCTATTACATCTATGCCATCATGGCATGGCAACATAACTACCAACACAAGCTTGCCATTATGAATCAAGCCCCAAGATGTGCTTGTACAAATTAACTTTGTTTGTGCTTGGTGCCAAGGAACTAGACTTGTTGATCATGGCCCATTGTCTAGCATGGGTGATGTTGGCATCAACAAATATTATATTAAATATTCATAGAATAATATAAAATTAAAAAAATAACCATATTAAGCTTTAATTAATTAAGTAATATTTAAAAATAGTGAAATAAATACTTTATTATTATTATCATTACTAGAAAGCTAAAATCACAAAGCATTTGTTAGATGGTTACAAAACCTTAATACTAAAACAAACAAATATTAACAATATACTTATTTAAAACCTATTGACTACGTGTTGACTATTCATCAACTAATCAATGTGACTCACCGATAATTCAACTAACCTAACCTACTTGACTAAGACAACTAATTCTTTGACTTTTTAAACACTGCTTCACAATCTCCATTAGAATTTATGATGTGTAATGAATAGAGTGAAAAATTGCATCCAATCCAAAATTTTTGAAGTTTAGAAAATCATATGGAACAAAATTAATATAAAACCTAAATTAAAATTTTTATTTACATACACTGAGACCCCCTTGGATTTTATTTATAACAAATTTAATAAGGCATGGAAAATGTAATTATCATCATACTTTTGGATGAGGAAAATAAAAGATATTTCAAGAGGTCCTACATTTCCTAAAATTCATATTTTTTATGGTTACTTGTCTTAAACATATGGGAAATGTTTCTTCTCAATGCCCTCTTTGTAAAAGCAAAGACTCATTTTCTCATGTTTTTTTAGTGCCATGTTGCTGAATATGCTTGAAAATGGACATCTAGAATTTATAGCAATTTTCAACCAAGTACCAATGAAGTCATTCTTGGTAATCAAATTGCTTTGTTTACTTCATTCTTTGCATTTGGAATTATCTTTAACTACTTGTTCTCTACTCTATTTGGAAGCTTTAGTGTGTAGTTATTCTTCAATAGCAAAAGCATCACTATAACCACTCTTCAGGTGTCAAGTATCATATTCTTAAAGATGTCTCTTTTTAGCTACAACTTTAAGCAAAAAAACTCTTAGTGAAAGCTAAATAATTAATTTTTTTCTACAATATTAATTTCTTTTTATTAGGCTCAATGATGGAAAGCTTTCAGCTTTTGTTGCTATTTGTTCTTTATCTTTGATTAATGTATTCTTTTTTCCTTAGACAGAGATTTCTCCTTCTTTTTATAAGAAACCCTTTAGTAAAAAGTGAAAACTTGTGAGAGCACTTTTAAATAAGGGCAAGGCTTGATCCTTTTCCTACCCCAAAGGGGAGGTTTCATAGGATTGGTTATAAAGATGAAAATCTAAAAAGATATCCCTAAAACTATTGGACTTTTTCTATAGACTCTCTCTTCGATGATATGATGTTCTCTAAATTTTTTTTAACCACACTTAGTTATAAATTTTTAAAAATTCTATAAAAAGAATTTTAAAACTTGCTAGGATGCTTTAAAATATTGTTATTAATTTTGGTGTAAATTTTAATACCATGTTACTAAATAATATGCCACTTAAAACATGTAAATTGGATGCAAATTAAGATATCACCATCATTGTATCCTTGTCCTAACAAAATGGAGTCAGTTACATGATTTGTTTTAGCCATTCACCTCTATGAAGAGCTAAACCTTTGTTTATTTGCACTTTCTTCAAATTATGTTGAATACTTTTTTTTCTCTACCTTTTTTAGTCTTCCTCTAGATGGCTTTTTAGAAACAATAATGTAGCTAGTACCTTTTTTTCATAGGCTCATTATTTGATATTCTTTGCACATGCCCAAACCATTTAACTCCCCATTCCTATAACTTATTTGAAATAGAAACCACTTCAAAATTTCCTTTAATGTTTTATTATGTATTTATCTCTTTTAGGCAACATTCAATATGTAATGTAAGCATCTACTGATTTCTTATTTATGAAAAAATTTTAAAATCCAATTATTTTAATATTCATTATGTAAAATTTACGGAACCTTTATATGAAAGGGATGAAAAGGTGCTGAAAGACGAGTTTAAACCTAGGCTTAGTTACTCAAAGAATTGATAATCTCTTTATTCTATAAAACTATGTGCAAATCCATTTATTCTACAAACCTATGTGCACTTTTGGACAATTCATGATATTCGATGTACATTATCTTCAAGTAATTTCGACTGGTGGTGAGTGATAGTATCTTTTCCAGGTTATTTCAATACTTTCATGGTTATTTATTACAAAGAGTACAACCTTTTCGGCTTTTCCCCACACGCATACATTCTTTTCCTCGATGAACCGATATACATTATCTTTATAAATTTTTGATCGGTAATTGATATTATCTTCCCCGGGTTGCTTTTCATGGTCATATATTACCGCGTGCGGCGATAACATTTAAGGCAAAGGTGTATTACTAGGAGCTTTCCAAGGAAATAGCGTAGTGCTTAGTAGCCACGTTAGCAGCGCTCCACGCATACACACGCAGAGACCGAAAAAATCAAATAATAGATGAGCTGACAAAGATAGGTCGCTAACCAAACGCTGACAACGCCAACTAGCCCGGCCACCTGGTGGCTGTCCCTCAGCTCACTGGCGAGGACGCCGACATCTCGGCCAAGGCCCGTGCAGTGGGGGCGAAGGAGGAGCCACCCACTGCAAGCGCTCGGCGGGCGGGGTCCCGGAGATCCTGCGCTCGTCGACTTGCCACGCATGAGCTCGCACAAGCCGCTCTGCACCTTCCCTCGCTCGCCGCACAACGCCGCCTCCGTTCTCAGCTAAAGCGCGGCGCAGACTCGTGGACGAGCAGAACGGCACTCATAGGCTGGTCCGAAGTGATGGGCAACGTCAGCATGGGCACGCCGCACGCCAAGCTCTCCAGCACCGACTTCCACCCGCAGTGCGTCACGAAGCCGCCCGTGGCCTCGTGCCGCAGCAGCGCCACCTGCGGAGCCCACGACGGGACGGCAGCCCCCGATCACGTGTACGGTCCATGAATCCCTCCCGCAGAACCTCCTCCAACCGCGTCTCGGCCGCGGTCACCGCCATGTAGTTGGCAGCGCGCTTGTCGCGGACCACCCACACGAAGCGGAGCCCGGTAGCCTTGAGACGCAGCGCCAACTCGGCCGTTTGTTCCCTGTAGAGCGCGCCGCTGCTCCCCAGCGATATGACAACCACCAACCCCGCCGGCTGCGCGTCCATCCACTTGATGCAGTCCCCCTCGTCGTATCCGTCCATGGATGCAGGCACAGGTCCGACCGCCCACACGCTCGTAGGTTTCGTCTCGATTCCCTTGAGTCCAGCGCCGTCCAGATCGTCGAACGTGTTGATCAGGAAGCCCCGTGCACTGTTCATGATTGAGGAGTGCTGCTGAAAGCTGCGGAAGCCGTCGCCGTCCCAGATGACGGACGGCAGGTGCTTCAAGTGCAGCGGCGGGTACCCCGGGAGCTCCACCACCGCGTCCGTCTCCCACAGCGACGCCGAGTTTCCGTTTTCGTCTGCGTAGTCAAGGTCGGGGCCGTGCAGCGTGAGAGACAGCAACGACGCCGAGGACGTGAAAAAGACGTAGCACGGCCCCGCGATCGCCGCGTCGACGAGAGGTGAGCAGAATAGGTCCAAGATCAGAGCCGTGGTGGCGCAGCCGCGAACGATGTCGAGCACGCGCTCGGTGCTGTTCACTATCATGTTCATGATGCGATGCTCCAGCAGCACCGTGTCCTCCTCCTGAGGAGTGTCCGGCAGGGTTATGACTTGGACTGCGTCGGCGCGGTTGAAGAGCGCAGCGGCGTGCGGGAGCACCCGCGGCGAGCGGAGGACCGAATCGAAAGCTATGAAGGTGACGCGGCAGCCAGAGTCTCGTGCAAGACGCCGCGCCAGCGCCGCGAAGGGAATGAAGTGGCCCATTCCCACGGTGGGCAACATTGCCACATGAGGCTTGGCTTCTTCTTCGATATCAGCCATGTTGCGTGCAGCACGCAACGCCGTGTTTGCTCCTTCTTATTCAGCAGGGCGTCGGCTTCATGATTTCGGTTTTCGTGTTTGCTCCTTCTTATTCAGCAGGGCGTCGGCTTCATGATTTCGGTTTTCGTGTTTGCTCCTTCTTATTCAGCAGGGCGTCGGCTTCATGATTTCGGTTTTTGTGATATGCAATTGATCTGAATTTTTTTAAAACAACGGTTGATGTCAACCTCACCCATTGGTGACCTCATTAAATTTGGTGCATTATCATGGTTTTATATCATCTAAAAATGATACTCTCGATAGTAGTTGACTTGCCACCCATAATTTAAATGTAGTTGTTTGTATAACAAGGAAGGTACACTTGGCTAGCCACCCATGATTTAACAAGTGAACATCAAGAAATTTCACTTCCATGCTAAGACAATAATTGGCTACAGTTTGAGTTAAGGTGGCACATCATCATTGGCATTGTATACGTTGAATAATAGTGTAATTACTTTTTTTCTTGCATGCATGCTATATATTTAAATTTTTTTTTATATCATGCGTCCATTTTCTTCCTAAAATTCACAATCTCTTATCTTTATTACCTTTTTATACATCTGATTTGTAACATTTGTGGATGACCCAAGTGATGGTCGACGTGGTGGTCTTGGGTGTTACGAAAGTTACGTAATGGCCTAGGTGGTGGGTGTAATGGCCGAAGTTACATGGTGCCAAGCGTTACGGAAGTTACATAATAGCCCAGGTGGTGGGCGTAATGGCCAAAGTCATGTGGTGCAAGGTATTATGGAAGTTACGTAACAACCTAGGTGGTGGTGGATGTAACTATCGTAATAATGGTAGACATGATGGTGTAAGGCCTTACATTAGACATGGTGGCAGTTACACCAACATAAGGGTGGTAGGCGTAACCGTTAAGTGTGTGGCTATAAGGGGAGGCTACGACTAGTAATAGATATCATCGAACAACTTCCCCTCTCTCCAACAGCAACAACTTTGAATTGCACACTTTAGGTGCTAGTTACCAGTTGTAGGGAAGTGGGGCAATGGAAGTTATGACCAAGCAAAGTGTGTCTGAGTCAACAAGCGCTCTCTCTCTCTCCTCCCCCACCCTCTCCCTCTCTCTTTGTCTTTCTCTAGCAATCACATGGGAACTACAAAGCATGCTATAGCAGATAGTGCAACTGCGTAGTGACAATGAGCAAGCAATTAGTGTGACAGTGTCAACACAACAACGATGCGTGGCATGGAGGTTCTGACAGCAATAGATGGTAATAGGCATGCACGTTAGGTGACTACATGGCACATGTTAGGAGGTTCCAACCATAGTAGAATTAGCCACATGTCAGAAGCAACACGATGCTTGAGGTTCTATTTTTCCTCCCTCCCGATGGTGGTCAATAAGCACAACAACGTAGTAGCAGATGATGGTGTACGTGGCAGGTGCAGGCATTAACAGCCACACGGGGGTCGAGGCAATGCACATGATAAAACAATAGCAGCTACTTTAAGCTGCACAATACATGTGACAGCAACCACATGCAATGGATCGTAGGGCCTCCTCTTCTCTCGACTATAGCAATGTGTCTTTCTCCATAATAGTGTCCGATGGTAGGTGTGACTAGTCAGCATGAACGGAGGCAACGTCTTTTTGCAATAGCTAGCAGTCAATAGTTGGCAGTATGTGGTTGCAACAGCAATAGCACATCCCTACGTAGCAAGGTTTTCGTCCTTGCTACCACAAGGGTTGTTTGCCTGGCAACAACCGCAAATGGTGGTAACCAACAGCAAAATAGATCTCTCTATTTTCCTCTCTTGATCGCTATGAGCAGTGTCAGTTGCAACAACATCTATAATGATGAAACAACATAGACCAGCAACAACGGCATGAGACCAAGGAAAATTTTAAATTCACTAGTTACTTATGTATTTTCATTAAGTCTTAAAATTTAAGACAATTATTCAATTTAAGTCTCCCTGATTTTCAATTTGATTTATCATTTTAAAATGCCACATAGCCCTCTCTAGCTCAAACTATTCTCGGGTTTCCATACCCATATGAGAGATTCCCTAAGCAATAGTCTCCTCAAACAAGTTTTTTTTTAGGTGTTGGTGTGTCCAAAATTTATGCATCAACACCTTCTTAGCGCTAGAAGGAGGGCTATTTTTCTAGCCTTTGTTTCTCCATATCAATTTTTCTTGTTCTTGACTTATTTCCTAATCCTATTTCAAAACTTGATTTTTTTTCGCTAAAATCTCTATTTTTAGCCCTTGTTTTGAAAAATCTTTTGCTTTATTTTTTTAGAATTTTTGAGCTCTTCATTTTTTGATCTTAAAGGTTTGTTTCTTAAAAATTATTAAGTCTCATTACCCATTTCTAATCCTTTTTTTAAACCCTTATTTCCTAATTCCATTTTTAGATTTGTGTTTTGGTGGTACTTACCTGAGTCTTGACTTTGGTAAGGCAATTTTATTAATCATTTAGTTTTAAATTTATTTTTTTGAAATTTTGCATTTCACTATTTTCCATTTAACTTTTATAAATATTTTAATTTCACACATTTATTTCTTTTTAGCATATTTTAGTGTTTTTTTTCAATATATTTTTTCTTTTTACTTAACTTTATATTTTTATTTTAACATTTATATTTTGTCATTCTTGTTTTATGAACGAACCCTCCCAACAAGAATCATTTATCTCTCCCCCTAACTGACTAACTACATGTTACTTTATGTTAAGAAAACATTGAGCTTCATGTTTTCCAAGTTCTATCCCTAAGAGAACTAGAACTAGGATAGTAGCCAATTAACCCCTAGCCCCCTTGGTAAGAAACCCCTTTAACTTCACCAACTATCATGATATCCCAAAATCACTCCAAAACATAAACTTAATTTCAATCCCACAACCCCTACTAATGATGCCCACCAACATATTCAATGTTTCAAAACCTTACTAGGGATCGATAACATTGTACAAAACAACATGGCATGTAGGGTATTTGTGACAACTTTTAGGAGCAAAGCCATCCAATGGTTTTTGATGCTCCCTAATGCCTCCATTGACTCATGGCAAGAATTCAAAAATAAGTTCTTGCTTTAGTTTGAAAAGTTTACTAGCCTTGCCATAGCATCAAGCAATTTCACAAGCTTAAGGAAAATGCCTAAGGAAAGTGTCCATGACTATAACCTAAGATTCCTTCATCAACTTGCTTATGTGCCCAAGTGAGATGTGTCCATAACTTGATGGCATCCTTAAGTTTTACCTATCCACCATTGACCCATTCTTCACCTATGCCATTAAGTTTGATCCCAGCATAACAGAAATACAAAAAGTGATGGCTAAATCCATCAAGTTAGAACAAATTACCCTCATGAATAGCATTTAAACCTAGTTCTGGATGATGGGTGTTAGTAACCCTATACAATCTAGTCTTGTACCTTCACCAACTTTCCCAATGATCAATACTATGTTTTAAACTCCCACCCTCCAAATGACTCAACCTACAGATAGGTATTTTTAGGATCCCACATCTTCTTCATTTCTACCATCTAACACTAGTTTGAATGATGACCAATCAAAAGCCTTAAACCAATCCATCACAAACGCAAATGGGATATCTAATCCTATTTAACCCCCAACTCAAACTCAAAATTAGATGACCCATATATTAACTTCACTTTAGAAACTTTCAAATGAAGTAGTTGAATTAAAGCAGAACAACAAGGGTCCTATACAATCTGAAAAGAGAAGCACATCAATTAATGATTATTATTGTCATCTCCATAATACTAGGCAGCATTTTGAGAGGACTTCTCCTCAATTTTTAGCACTATATGGTGACAATTCCCAAAGTCAAAAAAATGGAAAAGCCCCTATTATGGTCCTTAATATACCTCATGAAACAGAAAATGAAGAGGTTTCCTCATTAGAATAAGTGATGGTAAACAACCTCAACCCACATAATACTTGCTATTGTAGACTTAGAGACATTATGAACACCACACAACAACAAAATAGGAATAATCCTTATACTCCTCCAAACAGAAGAGTTCCTACTCAACACAACACAAACAACCAAACTAGGCCATCCCAACTAAATGTCTCACAACGACCAAACTTCCCTTCTATACCTAGACAAGCCCCACCTCAAGAGGAAGCCAAATATGTACATAAGACTTATGATCTAGTTGAGGATTTGAAAAGAGTTAAGGCCAACATTTTGATGTGTGATCTCCTACACTTTAATGCAAGGAAAGAGGTAATTCAAAAGATAGTTAATAAATCTAAAATTGCTAAAGAAAATCCTCTAATCCTTGAAAGGCAAGTTCACTTCATAGAAAGTCCTAACACATTATCACTATAAAACACAAACAATTCCATGTTAAGCAAGAAAGATCAACCTCCTTTCCTAACAAATTTGATTATTTTAGGAAAGAATGTCTATAATTATTTGATGGATGCTGACGTAACTATTAATGTCATGCCACTTGAGGTATGTAAGGCTTTAGGAGCACAAACGATACCATAAATGAAAAGTGTGATTTAACTTGATGGATCCAACGTACCTGTAGTGGGATCATTAAAAGGAGTGAAAGTGCAATTTAAATAATACTCTACATTTACATGTTACATGGACATCTTAGTAGTTGATATGTTATCCACTTATGGTGTGCTCTTATGTAGGACTTTTGGATCTAAGTTTGGGGGCTTCTTTAGGTTAGATTTCTTAGAACTGTTAATTCCTATCAAAGGAAAATTTGAATATATGATTATACCAAGAGAATCTTTTTATATACAAGTGGTAACGATTTGTGATCAACAAAATAAATCTCTGGGAATTCAAAACACTAATCTTTATATTGAAGTTATTGACGTTGAGTGTGGTGAACATGTTATAAATGACCATGTGAGTGAAATTACAAAAATAAATCCTTTTTCTCATATAGATTCCACCCAACCCTATAAACTTCTAGAGAAGGTGAAGAAATTTATGAAGATACTTTGCCTTATCATCAACACAATGGAAAGGGATTTCTTATGGATGACCTACCACCTTTAGGAGAGAACAAAGATATAAATGAGATCCTATCCCTTAAAACATTAGAACATGCACCAAATTTTGATGACATATCCATTGAACATGTTCCTAGAGAGGCTATATTTGATGACTTACAAAGACCTAGTCCTGTTAGACCTAAGATTGAAACTTGGATGAAAGAAGAACTTGGTGAACTTTTAGAATCTAAAATTATTCATCTTATGAAACATTCAAGTTGGACATAAAATTTAGTGCCTACTAGAAAATGAACAAGAAAATCATGATTATGTTTTTATTTTCATAATCTTTATTATCAACAAATTGTTAAAAGGTGGTTTGACAAGAGATATGTAGGTAAAGTCTTTAAAATAGGAGATTTGGTCCTTAAGAGAGATAGAGCATCTGGTCAAATAGATCCTCAAACCAAGTTTTCTCCTATGTGGTCAGGTCCATTCCAAATTACAGATGTCATTGGTTCCAATGTGTACAAAATTGCTGATTTGCAAGGACATAAGTTGCATAAGAATTTTAATGCATTCCATCTAAAGATTTTCTACTTAGATGTCCCACGTGAACACCTTGTAGACCCTGAATTGCATGATTTCTTACTTTTTACCATGCATTTCATTTGCGTATAGTTGCATTTGCATGTTTTCTTTGAATTTTCTTTGCATCTCTTTCTTAGCATATTGATTTTGCTTTGATTTGTACTTTTCATATTATTTTGATAATCATTGATGAGCTGCGATATCGGATTGTCCCCTGCAATATTGCGTACATGATATCGCAACCTACCGTCATGTCTATAAATAAGAGGCGGCTTTCCATTTTTTACACATCTAGATCTAAACCCTTAGCCAAACTATAATAGTTTTACCATTCCAGAGTTAGAATAATTTCCATGTGCCCACAGTAGGAGTCTCAAAGTGAACGGATCTTTATTCAAGCAAATTATACTTGAGCACACATTTGTGTATGGCAATAAAGACAAACTTTCTGATAAACATTATATCATGTGGACTAAGCTAAATAGGATTTAAATTATTGTTAAATTTTTAAATGCTTTTCTAGATAATTAATCTTTCTCAATCATTGACTCTCCTAGTTAAGTGCATTCAGTATGACCGCTTCGACCACATGTGCAACGCTTAGTAACCCAGTAATGAGTAGTGTTTGGTAATCCCAATTGCGTTGCACTAGTTCAAGGTGTGTACAACAAGTGGGAATGGATACTAGTGCTAGGATGATTAGAACTCAGTTAGTAAGTAGTTAATGAAATTTAGTCACTTAGTCTCTTCACCCTTCCCTCTTAGCATAGGCGTTAAAAAGATAAAAGACATAAAAATTATATACCTCAAACTTACCATACAACCATGATAATACAGGTAAGTTTGGGAAGACATCAATCGATTAACCTTAAGTGTTCCATTAGGGCATGTATGCACTTAGTCATTGGAGTTTAACCGGATCGTGCGTGAGACGCTCGTATTCGTATGGTTGAGTGTAGGGGTACCTCGCCACTCATCAATCATTATGATCATTTGAGTTACTAAGTGTTGGGTCATCATAACACCATTGGAAAATAATGTAAGCATAATGCTTTATATAATATATCCTATTACTATTACCTAAAATCTCTTTTATATTATATATTTTAATTATACTATGATCCTTCCCTATCTTTTTCAAGGTTCTAGTTTATTGGTTATGTTGGATTATGAAGGATGGGATTTATGCTAACTTATCATGTTATCATCATGATCATGTGAGTGTAAGATATGTGATGTTGGAGAATGGTTAGACATAATCACTAGGTGACCTTGAAAAATGTCATTTTCCTTCTCATAAGCCCCAACCCTCAAGTGTGATGATCCATAGCTATCTTGTGAACAATGAGGTGAAATGTGTTCATCACCACTTGGAAACCCTTAGTTACCCAGGAGACCTACTATGATGCCATAATTAAAAGGCACATACACAAGGGTTGAACTACACCATGGGAAAAGTTCCAAAAGGATCATATTCTTTGGCAGTGCAACTAATCAGCTAGACTAATGTTGGAATTCTTACCTTAAGAATGAAGTACACCATGAGCAAAGTTTCCTAAAAAAACAAAAGAAAAAGAATGAATACTATGTTCATTGGTAGTTGATGAGTGGCGAGGTACCCCTACACTCAACCATACAAATACAAGCGTTTCACGCATGATCTGGTCAAACTCCACAGACGGACTAGTTGTGGTATCTAGACAATTACTCGTAGGTCGCAGTTCGCTGTCTTCCCACCTGGACTAGTATTAGGTTATCACATATGGTTTAGTCTAGAATGAGGTGTATGATGTATTCCTATACTAATGCTACTCCTAGGGCTAATGGAAAATATCTTTAATTAAGCTAAGAGGAAAAAGGATAGAATCTAAGCTATCCTAAGTCTGATGAGCATCCATTCCTTAATCATCCGTACACATCTTGGACCTTGTGCACGACTACCACTGGGATTACCAAGTGCAGATTCTAGGTATGCTACTGGGTTACCAAGTAGTCCCACTTAAATGCTCGTGATTAATTCGTACTCATTCCGCATTACTAGGAGATAGGGGTAGAGAGATATTAGCTAAGAAAGCAATGAATAACAATAATAATGAAAATTAATTAAATAATTAAGCTAAGTGAATGCTGCAATGATGAAGTAATCTCAATCTTTATTTTCAGTCATGTATGTGGCCAAGTACATCACACTCAAAATAGGATGTCGTACAATTACAATCATCACACTACGAGCATGCACTGGGAGAAAGGGTTGAGAGGAAAAACTGAAAAAAAGTCCCTACTTTAACACTAAGAGCTAAAATCAAAACTTAACACACACAACTCCAATATTCCTACCTCTTATTTATAGATGAGGACACAAGCTGTGATATCGTGTACATGATATTGCATCTAGGCTGTGATATCGCGTACGCGATATCACGTCAGCTGTGATATCATGTACGTGATATCACAGCCAACAGCACATGACTCATCATACCCCCACAACTAAATGAAAATTCGTCCTTGATTTAAAGTAAGAACAAGCTCCATTTATTACACAATGGATAGGTATGGGATTATTGATTGACTAGAATGGATTCATGCCGCAGTGTGGAATTACAACAAAATTGAGACACAACATGAAAAACGCAAAAGAAAATCCTATAACTACAAGGTTGGGTGGAACTCATGTAGTTCCGAGTGACAATGGCTCCTCCATGGATGTCTTTTCCTTTTCTTGCGCTCTAGGTCTTGGGATTTGATGGCGTTGAAGTATGGCCTGGAGTTTCTCCTCTTGTAAGGCCTTGAGTGCCTTGGCGTGTGTGTAAGTTTGCACTTGTGCCATAGAGGCATCCCAGTCAGCCTTCTCTTTTTCTTTCACCACCCTTTTATTCTCTATCAGTAGTTTATTAAGCTACTCGGTTTTGAAAGTGTCCAGCTAGTTCTAAGCAACCTTTGGCCCTGTATTTGGAAGGTTTAATACTTCTGAAATGGCTTGAACAGAGAAATCAATAGTCACACCACAATTGTTAACCATGGTGCCTTCTTCTTTATTGTGCCAAAATTGGTATGTTTCCCCTAAGTACCAGGCACCACTTTCAGAGAGGGTAGGCCATAATGGGGACCCTTTGAGGTGATCCCTAATGACCTCCAGAGAAAATTTTGCGAAAGGTCCAAAGTTTAATTCCATGATCACTACAGTGAATATGGACCTTTCATGGATGGTTTGAACACAATCCTGGGGCAACGTGAGATATTGTCCCTGTTCAGACACTGTAGCAGCTCCTCCTTCCACCTACCTTGATTGTACAGTAGTAGGGTCTTCTTGGTGGATACTAAATAATTATTCCTCCTGCTTTGCATGTTGTTTGATAGGAACTTGTCCTTAACCTCTCATAGGTTTTTTGATCACACCTTGAGTAGGACCTTCCTGTTGTCTGCATTTTGGGGCCATTTGCATTCACACGAGGCCAATCGTTAGTAAGGTTGTTACCAAAGTTAGGTTATACCTTATTGCTTGCCTTAATAGATTTACTTTATTTTTGTGTGATGTTAATTATTGGAAGAACATGTCCCCGAAAGATTATAATGTTAAATCCTCTTTGCTTAGGTGGTTTCCAAATTTAATTTTTTGGTATAGCTAAGGGGATGAAATTATTTTTGACACATTTTATTCTTAATTTTACAAATAATTATCCTTAAAGATGTCCTTCAGGCAATGATGAATTTCAAAAAATTTATGCACTATTCGGTGTGTGCCCCTCCCCCACGACTAAGCTGAACACTCCAGGTTTAAGTAGGTTCAAATGGAATGAAATTCAGAGTACCAGCGAGCGCGTTATGGATATGAAAGCAAGGGACATGCAATCGTGAGTCGTAGAGAGAAATTTGAAAAACTTCCCTTGTGTGAACAATTACAAATGATGTTGATTAGCATAGGAGGGGTCATGTATATATATTTTCATCAAAGTTAGGGCACTTAAAGAATGTACCAAATTTTTAATATTTCTTTGAAATTAAACAATGTAAACTAAGGGCATATGGATGATTGTTAAAGGGTTCCAAGGTAATTCAACTAGTTTTGAAGGCACGAAAATTATGATGGTGTGGAATTTATCAATAAGGACCTCGGATGTAGAGAAAAAGGCTATGTGATGGTTCATAGGAATGTTGAATCAGAGGGATAGTAATAAGGGAAAGAAAATTGTTGGCAATATGCTAGGGTAACAGATGATGTGCGGAAGATGGATCATGAGTGCAAATTACAAAAATTACGCAAGTGGGTCCTCCCCAAAGTAGGTTCCAACCTATAATGCCCTTGCGTAACCACACTTAAAAGAGGTTGGGATTGTAGAGATTGGGACATGAGGTAACTAACCCAGGGCATAGTGAATCCTATGTGTAAAGCATGATTAATGTGTTATTAACCCATCGTTCCAAGATCAAGACCAAGTCCATTCCTCTGATTAGTGACACCACATTGTTTCATCCCATGATGAGCAACTATGAGAGTACCAAAACAACAAGGTGTACAATCACTTCACATTTTGTTCAAGGGAGGAGTGATTTTTGTTTTGTGGCACTTCCTTTGTTTTTTTTTTCTTCTCTTTCTTTTCATACTAAATCTAGAGAAGTCGCCAACCTTCAAGCATAGATGCATGTCTTTCTAGTGGGACCCCCTAGAACAGCATTGGATTTTTGAGTGCCCTTTGATTACTCTTACTTCCATTTTTTGTTAGATCTACAAGGATCTTAGTATGACCACGTTGCATGATAACTCCCATAGACATCACCAAAGAGAATCCTCAAGTCCCCTTGATGTCACACCCTAATCATTTCCTCTTGGTCCATCCTTCTTCATTCTGGGTACAATGAACACAAAATTAATTTTAAGTTTTAAGAATGATAAGAATATCATTGTACCCTCGAATAGAACCTCTTATTTGTAGAATGGATGAGTGGGTGTAATGGGCTCACTGTCCACATAATTGATCACTCGAGACTTGATAACATAGAACACACCTCAACCAACGAGCCACATGAGTGTTTTATTCATAGATGAGATTACTTATAAAAATATAAAAAGACAAAAGGATAAAATAAGAAATTGAAAAATGAAAAATTGGAAAACAAAAAGTTGTAAAATTGAAGAAAATGAAAAGTGGTTATTAATCCTGCTTGTTACTAGAATGGGGGATATGCCCCATAACTAAAAGGTTGAGGATGGTAAGGATTAACAAATGAAAGTTGAGTATCCTTGCATGTTGAAAATATTGAAACTTGGTCATACTTACCCCTTTGGGGTTCACACACTTGATTGTAGTAAGCATAGTGGGGCAATTTATGAGATGTGATTCCCAGATAATGAGTTGACCCACTATGATAATTGAGACCATAAGATGGTTTGCAAGAATCGGTATGTTGCCCTCCATGGCTATGTTCATTGGGCCATATGGTTGTTGGAGTGTTAATTGGTGGCCTTGATGAAGTAACATGAGGCGTTGGGTTCGAAGATAAGGGTGTACCATAGGGTTGGACTTGTGCTGAGTTGGAGGATGCAGTGGCCTTGGAATTGTGTTGTCCCTTCCTAGGGTCATTTCTAAAGAAGGGATGCCTTCGATGTTGCTGAGGTCTCTCACCGCTATTGGCAATAGTAGCACAAGTAATGTTTGGGGGTTGTTGTTGTGGTGCAGACACCTTAGGAATAGTTGGTGGCGATGTAGAAGGAGGGAAAGGATGAGAATGTTGAAAATTAGGAGAAGTGTGTGGTACGCAAGGCAGTGGTTGTGTTGAGGACATGGGCTGATAGTATTGAGGAGAATGGTAATGCAGTGAGATAGAGTATGTTGGCCTATTTGGAGAAATAGGGTATTGGACTAGATAAGTATTTGGATTCGGATGATATGAAGGGTGTCTCCAGTTTAGGGGTGGCTTCTCCCACGATTGGGATTGTTGCCACTGTGATCAAACACAATATCTCTGTATGAAATCTAGGTGTAATGTGCTTCCCAGTGCTCATATAAATGTAACAAGATTGGGCATTAGCCCTTGGGGTGATCATACATGCAAATGTTGCATTCATATGGATGTTTGACCATTGAGCTCTTATCTTCCTCATTCCTTCTTTCTGGATGTCTAATGACATTTTGTCCTGCTTCTTGGGTTGTCAAAACTCTATCTCCAATAATATCAATATATTCTCCACACTTTTTATGCATCCATTCTAGCCTCCTATTGATCATTGCCTTGATTTCATCTAATAATTTTTGTACCAGCAAAGATGGTTATTTCCCCTTGAGGTTGATTGATTTCTCCTTTTTATGATCATGGACCTTTGTTAAGTTGAGATTTTGGTCCTATTGATGTTTTTCAACACTCTCCCATCTAGCCATTTCTCCTTCTTCTTTTGCTACCCACTTAATAAGCTCTTGTAATTGATGGGTTCATAGTTCGTATAGTTGTCCTTGGGCATACATCCCTAGGGTCTTTCTTGTTTCATCATGAAGCCCATCAATGATATGGTACATTAGCCTTTCTTCAGAGAACTCATGGCTTGGACAGTTGTTTAACAGTGCATAATATCTTTCTAAGGCCATATCTAAGGATTCATGTTGTGCTTGTTTCCACTCTTGGATTTGTTTCCTCAGGGCCGACACTCTTGCGTAGGTTTGATATCTTTCATTAAAGACTTCTATCATTGTTGGCCAATGTCGTATTGAATTTGGTTTTAATGATCTATACCATACCTTTTCTTGGCCAACGAGTGTCATAGGGAAGAGCTTGAGTTTTTGCCAACTATTATCAATGTTGTTCCATGTGCAGGCATTGTAGAAGGCTTGTAAATGTTGATACAGATCTAAGTCATAGCCTCCTGAGAAATTAGGGAAATTTTTTAAATCAAGTCTGGGTAGATGGCTCTTTTTACGATGCCTATGGGAGATTTGAACAGCCTCTTGTATCTACGTTAGACTTGTAGTGGCTTGTAGGGGTTCATCGTCATTAGGTAAGTTATGCTTTCATGTGTTGGAATGATGTTGCCTTTGTTTATGTTTATAAGAAACCCACACTTCGGATTGTGTACTCCAATCTTCATTATCATCTCACTAGGTATGGCATTATTATAGTCTTGTAGGAGAGGCATGGATTTGAGATTGTGTGTGAATTTATATGTGACTTTTCATAATTATTTCTTCCTAAAAGATATATCATTAATTCTTGTACAATGATCTTGTATGATATAACTAATCTAGATAACTAGCACCATCCCCGGCAACGGTGCCAATGATGAGTGATGAGGTACCCCTACACTCAACCATATGAATACGAGTGTTTCACACATGATCTGGTTGAACTCCATAGACAGACTAGTTGTGGTATCTAGACAGTTACTTATAGGTCGCAGTTCGCTATCTTCCCACCTACACTAGTATTAGCTTGTCACGTATGGTTTAGTCTAGAGTGAGGTGTATGATGTGTTCCTATACTAATGCTACTCCTAGGGCTAATGGAAAATATCTTAAATTAAGCTAAGAGAAAAAGGGAGAGAATCTAAGCTAGCCTAAGTGCGATGAGCATCTGTTCCTTAATCATCTGTACACATCTTGGACCTCGTGCATGACTACCATTGGAATTTCCAAGTGCAAATCCTAGGTACGCAACCGAGTTACCAAGTAGTCCCACTTAAATGCTCGTGATTAAGTTGTACTCATTCCACGTTACTAGGAAATAAGGGTAGAGAGATATTAGCTAAAAAAGCAATGAATAACAATAACAATGATAATTAATTAAATAATTAAGCTGAGTGAATGTTGCAATGATGAAGTAATCTCGATCTTTATTGTTGGTCATGTGCGTGTCCAAGTACGTCACACTCGAAATAAGGATGCCATACAATTACAATCATCACATTGCGAGCATGCACTGGGAGAAAGGGTTGAGAGGAAAAACTGACAGAAAGTCCCTACTTTAACACTAACAGCTAAAATCAAAACTTAACACACACAACTCCAATCTGCCTGCCTCTTATTTATAGATGAGGAGACAGGCTGCGATATCGTGTACGTGATATCGTGTCTAGGCTGTGATATCGCATACATGATATCGCGTTGGTTGTGATATCACGTACATGATATCGCATACGCGATATTGCATTGGTTGTGATATCATGTATGTGATATCGTGTCGGCTGTGATATCATGTATGTGATATCACAGCCAACAACACACGACTCATCAACATTGTAATAAGTTCTTGAGTGTGATGGGGTTTGGCAACGATCCTCACCCTAGCCTCCATTTCTCTTTTTCAACTTATTTCCTTAAAATTTAAGAAAAAAGAAAAGAAAAGAAAATAATCCATTTTCATCCATTCTCTTTCTGAATGCCAAAGAAAGAAAAAGTCCAAGGAAAAATCTGAAAGTTGTGGCTAGCCATGATCTAACATAAGCTTGTCCTCCTCATTTAGTTTGGCATAGGTTTTGTGTTCAAAGTAGATCACATACTTTTGACTTTTACCTTGTGAGAAGATTGAGAATGTGGTCTTAGATATATACTTTAATTACATATATGTATCTATGTAGTTAAAGTTATGATTTATAAAAAGTATATGTTTTGGTCTTAATTAAATAAGATGGTCTAGTAAGGGTGGCCCATGTGTAGTTCTCTTTTATTTATATAGTTATTTTTAATCATGTTTAGATTAGTATAGTTTACTTTAAATTTCAATTTGTCTATTTTGTGATCTTTTTGATCATCTATTTGTTGCATCTGCATTTTAAAGTTTTTGTGGTTTCACTATCCTTGCACTTGCATGATGATGAGTGGCGAGGTACCCCTACACTCAACCATACGAAATGAGCGTAGCATGCACGATCCGGTCGAACTCCGCAGACTAAATGCCTAAATGCCCCATGGAACACTTGGGGTTAATCATTCGTTGTCTTCCCAGACTTACTTGTTGTTGTCACCGTGTATGGTTAAGTAAGTTCGAGGTATATGATTTTTTTGGTCTTTTATGGTTTTATGTCTTCTACACTAAGAGCAAAGGGTTGAGAAACTAACTAACTCTAACTAATGTCCTAAGTCTAAATTAAGTAGTGTCAGAATCCATTCCCACTTACTGTACACACCTTGAACTATGCAATCGTGGCTACCAAACGCTAATCGTTACTGGGATCACCACACATAACGCACGTGCTCGAAGTGGTCATACTGAGGCACCTAACTAGCCTAAGTGTGATGAGAAGCCGATTCCTTGACTAGCCGTACACATCCGTAGATGCTCGTAATCAAGTCGTACTCATCCCACATTCTAGGAGATAAGGGTGAGAGAATCTAATCGCGATGAGTAGCCGATTCCTTGGTTAGCCATACACATTTGTCAATGCTCGTAACCAAGTCGTACCCATGCTGCGCTAACAACAGGTAATAAATAACATGTAATAAAACCTATCCATGTACTACAAGGTTTATCCACAAAGCTAGTCTTTATTGTCGTACACAACTTGTGTTCAGGTACAAAGTTGCTCGAATAAAGAACCGTTCACTTGGAGACTCCTACTGCGGGCACATGGAAAATATTCTATCTCTGGGGTGATCAATCCGCCAGAGCTTAGCTACTTCTAGCCTAGGATGACAAATGAGGGGAGTGCCACCTCTTATTTATAGATTTGGTGGCAGACCGTGATATTGCGTACGAGATATCGCATGGGACGACGGGATATCGCGTACGCGATATCGCATGGGATGCGATATTGCAACGGCCGCGATATCACGTCTCATCATACCCCCATGATTGAATGAAAACTCATCCTCAAGTTCCTTACAATAATATCAGGTAGGTATGAAATTATTAAGGAAAATGGAACTAATGGGATGACATGTGAACGGATCATTATTACAAGACTTGACAAAACTGGTGTTCATGACAACAAGGGTGAACACCTTATTACAATGACATCAGGCCTTTGTTGGTAGCTGAGAAAGAAAGAGAGAAAAAGAAAGAAATGTTGCTGCTACCAATGCCAAAATTATACCTTCGTTATCCATCCGTAAGCACGCCATCGATCTTGCTCCTTGCATAGCTACTTCAACGCTGCTCCATTCCAAGTGTTTGCTCCAGATCCATTTTTTTGTTGCATGTCCACCATCTACACATACAACACAATCATATATTAGCAAGGGTAATTGAATCATCATGTAATTGATACCTTGCTTCGGTGTAAATTCATTGGCTAGGTTGTGGTATGGCTGATATGGATCTGGGAATATGTTACTAATGACTACCGAAGGTGTAGGGGTTAGGAAGAAAATAAAAAAATTTCGGGGTAGGGAAAAAATTGAAAAAATTAGGCCCCGTACCCCCATGACTAATCGCGAACCTTCAGTAGCATTAGAATGGAGAAAGAAAAGGAGTAAGAAAGATAGATAAAAAGGGACAACTATGGCATCGATGAAGTGGGTGTCAGGATGGAAATGAACAAAAATAAAATTAATTGCAAAATGTTAAGGGAAAGAATTTAACTAATGCACCAAATAGGAATGTTAGTGGGTCCTCCCCAAAGCAGGCTCATGCCCTTAATGCCCTGACAAACCCACATTCAAAGAGTCCGTAGGCCCAGGGAATGTCATCTGAAACAAGAGTTAAATTCTTAACCATAAGCATTTACCAAAAAGAAAACAATGCATCGACCAAAATATATATACTAATGATACAATCGGAAATGAGGTGAACAATGGAGAGAAGAGAAATGGAATGGAATCCCAAGAACAAGGTGGTGTACAGCCCCTTGTGTGTTTGATGATTAATGTGACTTGGCAAATCTCATTCCACCTCCGGCCTCAAACCAACCACATCCACTGACTTCGCATCAACGCATTCGGTTAAACCATCCACTTGGGCAACAAGAACATACACTCCAAGAGTTACCACCATTCCGATGAAACAAAGGAGAGAATGGGAAGCGAGAAGGGCCTTAGTTAGAGGGAACACTTTTGGTTTCATAACCAATGCTTGTAGCCCACGTTTATTCATCTAAGAGGTGTGCTTTGAATTCTCACTTTTTTTTGGTGTTTTGTGTTTTTATGCCTGAGAACCACACCATGCAAAGACTTCTTATTTTTATTATCTCAGCTTCTAGTAATTGGGTAACATCGGAATAGCAGAAAAATCAAGAAGAAACATTCAAGTGCCCAAGAGAATGACCAACACAAAAGCGTCAAGTTCCCTTGAAGTCACACCCTTTTCAATCCATGAGTCCTTAGTTTGAGAAATTCCCAGTCACCGATTTGTTAAAGTTCTTATTAGAAAGGGACTGTACATTTCCAAGCCGAGAGAAACCATAGAAATTGGTGGATGGATGGATGAAGTGGTCTCATTGCCTACCATATCAAAAGAAACATACCTTAGTATCAACATTGTGACTTAAAGGTAAAAACCAAACATTAGCAATCGATATGTAAACAGTTCATACCATCATGAAGAACGCTTATTATGGGACAAACTTATAGAGTGGAACACACACACACACACACACACACACAAAATGGAAAAACTATAATGATGTTGTAAAACAAAAACTATAAAAGTTAAAGAAAGTTGTAAAACAAAAACTTAGAAAAGTTAAAGAAATTTGTAAAACAAAAATTAGAAAATTTAAAGAAATTTGTAAAACAAAAACATTGTAAAAAAAACGTTGTAAAAAAAATTGAAAAAGAACTGAGGGCCCCATATGGTTAGCATAGGTGGCCATCTCCCCCATGAATGAGTTGTAAGGGAGAGATCCGAAATAATGAGCATTTTTTTGAATTTCGTAGAAGTGTCCAACTTCTCCCAATTGATGATTTTAGATTAAGGGGTGAAAGTTGGTGATGCTCATATTTCAGTGTGTCTATGCCTTCATTATGGGCATGCATTTCCTCAATTCGTTCCATGCATATTTGTCTGCTCCTTCTAGTAGCTGTCAACCATGAGGTGTCTACTACTAGTTGTGTGGTTGCTACATACAGGCATCTTTGTTGCAAAGTTTCTTGGGCACACCTGTTACATGAAGAAATTTCTTCCATGTCATCACCCAATGAATCACTGTATGTGATGCATGGAACTTTTCTCTTCTCGATCTTTCCACATATGTTTATCTTAGAGATTTCCAAGGAAAGATCGCGGATCCTGAGGCATGTGTCTACTGTACTAAGCCATGCCCTTCCCATTATAATTGGGAAGTCCCCTTCGTTGTTGTTCACTTCAATCACCAGAAAATCAGCTGGGTAAGACCAACTATACACAGTGGTAATGATGTCCTCCACCAATCCCAAGGGAATGGTGATGGACTGGTCTGCTAGCTCTAGTTGAATGTTGTTCTTCTTAAGTTGGGGCAGGTTCCAGGCGTGATACATCTCTCATGAAATTAAGTTGACTCCAGAACCTAAGTCAAGAAGAGCCCTATGTGGTTTATTTTCGGTAATCTGCAAATAGATTAAGGGGCTCCCAGGGTCAGTTAGTTTCCTGGGAAGGTGGCCTACCTTGATCCAGTCGGTTACGGTATGCGTTAACATAACCGTATGCATTACGCTCTATTGGACTGAAGGGTGCTCCGAAGTGTTAGATGGTGGAGGAGTGTACATGGCCTCAACCGCTTGTTGTTGCGAGAGTTTATTTGGGCTTTTGGTTCTAAAATAAGGTCTTCTCTTTTTACACTTGTCAGAACCAACAGCAGGTTGGATATTTACAACTCTCGCAGCGTGACGTTGCTACGGTTGGGAAGGAAGTTCCCCTTGCATTGTTGGAGTAGGAGGTGTTATGGGAACTACTTATAGTGGAAGAGGTGTGGATGGATTAGGAGGATGGAATGAGTGTGAGATGTCTCCCGGAGGAGAAGGAGTCCTTTTGAAGTACTCCCAAACTTGGTAGTGACGGTTCGGGGTTGAGTGACCCATAGAGTCACTTGAAAAAATCGGCTGCTGCACATAATAACCATAAGGATCAGGCTGCTGGTAAGGGTATTGTTGTGTTGGTGGTGGCATCCCCCATGACTATTGAAACACCACAAAATTCAGAGTTTAGCACTTGTTCGACCCCAAACAAGACCCCGGAACTCACAAACGACGTCGGTTTCATGATCGTAATACTTAGTTTTTGCTAAGTATATGGGGCCAGCGTATACACACAGCGTATACGCCCAGCGTGTACGCCCAACACTCACTTCAACGTATACGCCCGGCATTCTAGCGTATACGCCCGGCACTTCAGTGTATACGCCCAACATTCTAGCGTATACGCTCGGCACTTCAGCATATACGCCCAGCTCTCCGACGTATATGCCCAGGCACTACAGATGCGCACGCTCGACGACAGGATCTCCAATGACAGCATGAAGATAACACCGAGGAGCAAGAATTGAAGTAAGTTGCACCCTTCGGCGTATGTGCCTGGTGTGTACGCCCAGCATCCCTCAACGTATGCGCCCGGTGTGTACGCCCGGTATTCCGACGTGTACGCCCAGCATCCGTCGTGCTCAATCTCCACCTAGTTCATGCCCAGCATTCTGGCGTATATGCCCAGTGTATGGGCGTATACGCTGACTTGATGCAGTGTATACGCCCAGCGTATACACCCAGCGGTTGTAACATTTTGTATATTTGTAAAGTGTATGCACCTGGTCAACGCGCCACGTGTCGCCCATCCCGAGTCTAGCGTAACAACCTGTATAAAACCCCCATTTTTCCACTTCCTTCAGGACGTTTTGCAAAATCCCAAAGCATACCAGAGAACATTTATGCTACCCAAAAGAGCAGAAAACCTTCTTACGCTGAGAAGTCCTACACGCTGCGGATCTAGTCTCTTAAGCTCCGCCCGCTCCGCAAATCGTCCGAGTCACCTATGTGTACGCCAGGGCTTTTCGTCCGCCTTGTATTTCCACAATTGTGTTAGACCGGTGCACTGTACTCTGACTCTGTAATTCCATCGTTTCATTCGCTGCAAGTTCTTTTATAGTTTTACGTCAATTTGGCCCACGCCTCGCTCACGTTTCGTTTGCATCCGTTTACGTTTTACGCTGTTTTTGCTTCGTTTATGCTTGCACACCGTTGACGCAAAACCCAGGGTATTAGCATTTGCGTACGCGCGGGGAAATCCTTGTCTGATCTGCGTGCGGACCTCCCAAGGTACTCTGCCTCCGTTGCATTCCAGCACGCCCTCAGGCATAGGCAGGGTCTTCTTTACGCGTCCTGCAATCTCGCGGCCTCTGTTTTTTCCTTCCAGTCGGAGACCGACAATTTCAAGCGGTACAGAAATTGGCGCTAAAAGGAGGGCCTCCTTAAAACCCTTACCTGCAATTCTTAGCGTATACTCTGTTAAGCGTCTACGCCGTTAGCTGTACACCGCGCTAACTCTCCCAGTGTTTACGCCATCCGGTTATGAAACCTACCTCGTAACTGCCCAGCGTCTACGCTGCGCAGCGTTCACGCTCTCAAGCATCACCTTACGCTCATCTGTTTCACGCTCTACTGATTACGCTGACTTCTACAAGCCTGTCTTTTACGCTCTGTTTTCACGCCTCGAACTGTTTTACGTTTTGAACCGTCTTACGCTTTGTACTTCTTTACGCTGCTTGTTTTACGCTCCTCGTCACCCTGTTTATGTCACCCTGTACGTCACCCTGTTTACGCTTCCTTGTTTACGCTCTCTCGTTTACGCCGCCCTGTTTCACCTCGCAACCCATCTCACGCATACGCTCCCCAGCGTCTACGTTGTATACGCTGTACACGCTATATACGCTGTATACGCTGCCCTATATGCCGTCCATTAGGCGTGTACGCTGTCTGTCCCTCAAGACCAACTTCGTAATTCCAAACTTATCCATATCCGCAACGTAGCATCATGAATCCTTCAAACAACACTGCTCTCACCGCTCAGACCACCGCCATGGACACCATAGCTGTCCAACAGCCCGTCGCACAATACCCCGGAATGCAGCCCATAGCGGGTCCCCGTCGATCCCTAAGGCTGCAAGGGAAGAACCCAGCCTCTAACATTATTACCCAGGATCAGTACAACTTTATCTGCATTAAGATACAAGCTGATCTGGCTGTTGATCAAGCTGAACTAGAGGTGAAGAGGCAGTTTGAGTTGTATTACAGGGGGGGACGAGAGTTCATCCCAACCCCCTACGATGTAATTCCCGTTCCTGAACAATACTCGGAACTCGTCACACAACTCCTCCTCCAAAGGAACAATTCGTTGGATCAGCCCGCATTGGAGCCCCAACCAGAGGATGACGATGAGTTTGCCGCTCAGTCCGAGCAAGGGGAGTCGTTCCATACCTTAAGTCCTCAAGCGTAGGTCAACCCCTTTTTCCATCCCGACACAGGGGAACTCATGCCCTTGCCACACCTTAGATTCCTCCAGGCCCAACAGCCACCGCTAGAAACAACAGCATTAGTCCACGTCCCTCTCCCAAGTGACCCCCAACCCAACACCTTCCCACTCACACTCATCCCTACGGCCGCAGCGAGCCCATCCTCACAAGTGCAGCCACTTATCGATAACACAGGAGCAACCCTCCCACCAAGGGTGATAGGGATGCCACACGTGATTCCGGCGTCCACATCCGCCCACTTCATACCACACCTCCAAGCACACATAGCTCCCGAGACAGCCGTAGCCCAGCAGGGAGTCCTTGTTCACAATATGGCAGGGCAATGGCTGCCAAGGGGAGCGCCGTCGTACCAAACCCCCCATCACCATGTGCCACCTCACGTAATCCCACCAGCCAATGTCCCCCAAGCACAACCCCAGCTCCAGCAGCAACAGCCACAACATTTTCCCTATCACGTGCCGCCTGTAGCGCACCATGCACCACCTCACGCAATCCCACCTGCCAATGTCCCCCAAGCACAACCCCAGCTCCAGCAGCAACAGCCATAGCATTTTCCCTATCACGTGCTGCCCATAGCACTACCCATTGTAACCTTCCCACAAACACAAGCACCCGCGCAGCTTTCAGCCCTTCAGCCTCATATGCAACAATCTAACTTGTACGGTATACTGCAGCCCCAAGCCGCCGTATCACTGAGCGCCCAAGATTGGGCGGATGCCAAGAAAATAATGCAAAAGCTTACTAAAGAGGTGAAACGCCTCAAAACGGCTGCTGAGGGAAAGCTGAAGATAGTGGATTTCTAAAACGATGACCCTATCAGCTCTTCTGTCCCTCCTCTGACCCTGCCCAAAGGTGTCCCCCTGCCAACCCTAACTAAATACAACAGGGAAATAGATCCCAATGTCCATCTTATAACATTCAGATTAGAGTGCGTGTTGCTCCAGGCTTGGCCCCACGCCGTCCTTCGAGTATTCCCCATGTCCCTCGCGGGAAGGGCACTCGACTGGTACCGAGCCTTGCCCAGGGACTCTATCCTTTCTTTGGATGATCTTTTACGCCAGTTTGTGACTCGGTTCAAGTAGAACTTGAAACCCGAGGCCACGCTGGATAGCCTCATGCAGATCAAGCAAGCACCGCTTGAACTGGTGCAGAAGTTTATTCAGAGATGAAGTGTGGCTCTCAATGAGCTACATGAACCGATCTCTCCAACGTATCTGCTTACGATATTGAAAGTAGCAATCAATGATTTTTTCAAGTCCAAACTATATTACCTTAACGCGCGTGACCTTAATGAGGCATTTGAACAAATCAAGAACATAGAGGAGGCGGCTCAAAACAGCCACGACCCCGCATACTTGGCCTTCAGAAACCAACACACCAAAAAGGATAAAGAGAAGGCCAAGACAACTATAGCAGTAATAGCGGAAGCACAACAAACAAACATCACACAGCAATACAAACCACCCGCACCCCCCACTAACTACTATCAGCCTGCTCCTACAGCAGCCCCAGAGTCATCATCACAGAATCCGGTGAACCGTACACGTAACTTCGAGAGGAAAGATCCCTCTCAGTACACGCCTTTACCGATGAAGCCATCCTAGCTTTTCGATCAACTCTTAAAAGCTGGATTGATGCAACACAAACAAATGTCCCCAGCGGCTATTCAAAGACATGACCGGTTCTGTCAACTCGTACAGAACCCAAACCTAGCAACACCGGATGAGCCACCCGTGCCCAAAGGATTCAGGATGGATCGCTTTTGCGACTACAATCAATGCAACGGGCATGGAACAGATTACTGCTTTACCCTGAAGTAGGACATCCAAAGGATGATTGATGATGGCAAGATCACTTTTGACGGGGCTAACCCCGTCCAACCGCAAAATCAGACTATGGGGGTGTATAAAGACCCCCTGAACGCTGAAGGGGCACCGTACGTAATTACTTCAATCCATTGTGATGATGAATCCAGCACACCCCGCATTAACACCATTTACCCCGAAAATAAAAAAGAAACGTTTGACAAACCGTACGTAGTTCAGATCCCTCCCGCTGAGTCGACACCCGCCTATCAACCATCCCGTGCCCCACAATGGCCGTACGTAGTCCGAGTGCCCCCCACCGTACCCACTCCCAACACTATGACATGCCAAAAACCATACGTGGTGCACATCCCTCCACTCAATCCTACGGATGCATCGACCCCTCATGCTCGGCCTACCCCCTTCATAGTCCGAGTACCATCGGCTGTTGCAACAACGGAGGTCCAACCTCCACCTAGACCAACCCCTTACGTCATCAGGGTACCTAGACAGGCTCCTGCCCAATCAGATCCGACCGTCCACTCGCAACCCCGACCAGCTCCATACGTCGTAAAGGTCCTAGGGCAACCCCAGGCCCCCAAACCAGCTCCATCTCCATGCCGAGAACGCTTAGCCGATAAGCTTACCCGGGAACGATTGGAGAAAGAGCACCAACGATTAGCTCTGGGGCCACCCAAACCAACACCACTGAACTCCATGCCTATGTCATCATCCAGCGATCCACCAAACACAGACAGCAACGATGAACCATCCAAAACACAAGAACCGCATAACACGGCGGGTCCTAATGGTAACGACAAACCACCAAAACGTGAAATAAAATTGTTGGGCCCCATGGACCCAGTCACTGCTGATAAAAACACCCCTGAAAGTAGAGACTTTGCGACGGCCCTGACACAAGTCACACAAGCCTTGAAACAAAAAAACACATCCGTAAGCTTGTATGACTTGGTACTGACGTCCCGGAGTCATCGCGAAGCTCTAGTATGCATGCTGATGTCGATCCCGGTTAGTGAGGACTTACCCCCAAGCGAACCGGCCATTCATGCGGTGATGTACCCCTTTCACAAGGTTGGTCCTAAGCCCTTGAGCTTCCACGATGAGAACATCAAAGTGGACAAAAAGATAGGTGAGACAACAACAGTCCCCATGTTCATAACTATATGTGTAAACCAATTCAAAATACATAGGGTACATGTAGATGACGGGGCGGCTACCAACGTCGTACCCTATCCCATCATCGAACAATTGGGGCTTATTGATTCGATCAAGCCCACCACAACCACATGTTTAAAGTCATTTAGCGGGTCACGTGTATTGGTCAAAGGCATGATAACCTTAGACTTCGTAGCAGGAGACCAGTTCCCCACATCCGCTGACTTTCTCGTTGTCGATGAAATGCCAGGCTTCAACCTAATATTAGGAAGACCCTGGCTGGCCCAACTCAGAGCCATTTCCTCCCCTATACATCAGGAGATTCACCTACCCTATGAGGGTGGTGAAATCCTCATACATGGGGAAGTGGTTACTCCCATTATTTCATCTCACACGGGCAGCGAACTAGGCTCTGAAGTCGAACTCGACAAACCTGGTCAAAAGGACTCAAGCAAAAGGCAACTGGTGGGTAGTGAACCTTTAGACACGGGACAAGAGCTTGAAACCAAAAAACCTGCGTCTAACATTGTACACCCGCCGCCCCACAACGAAACTAACATAGAAACAACAACCGATATCGAAGCGCCCGAAAATACCGAAATCGAAAACGTTCAAACAGACATCTCCTGGACTGAATTGTCATTCAACGTGATCAACGAGGGAGACGGGGAATACAAAATCATGCCGGTCGATACACCCCCTGACATAAAAATCAGGAAAATCAAAAAACAACTAAAATGAACCCCTTCGTCGGCAATGACGTTAAACTATAACTAGTCTGAAACGACATTAAACTACGATAAAACCCAAAAAAAAACACAAAGAAACAATGATAAATAGCAAAAACAAAAAAAATTACAACACTCCTTGTCCGAAAAGGCGTAAACTATCATGTCCGCAATGACATAAAAATAGCCACGATCAGCAACGGTCGGTCCACTACGAAACATCCACTTTCTCTAAAAGTCATTTGCTTACAATGGGGCCCGAAATGGCCTTAAACTACGCATCGGGGCCTGAAATGGCCTCAAACTAGCGCGTACCTTGTTTTCCTTTTACACACCGTTTACCTTCAATGTGTCATCTTTAAAACAGAAAAGCAAACCCAAAAACATTTTAATATCGCATCGTATGTGCAAAGAACTTAAAATCAACAAAAAATATTTATTTATGCAATGTTGTACAAATAATGCTTGTTTTTCTCAGCATTTTTCAGTTACAATGCCCGTGTCAACTGAATCAGCAAAAACCACTACAAAGAAAAGAACAAAACTACAAAGGCACTAAGCATCCGTGACAGGAGGATCATCTCCCTTAGAACCACCAGCGTCAGGGGCCCCCGCTCCACTAGGGCCAACCTCGTGTGTATCATCACCGCCTTCATGCTGAAAACACCAAAAATCAACAACCAACATAAAAATGAGCAGATGTTAAAACTTTAAATCTTATCCAATAAGTTAACTTAGTAAAGGCAAAACGCTTACCATAGGGGATCCTCCTAAGCTAAACTCTAGCCGACGAAGGATCTCCTCCTCTGGGACGCTTGCCCAATCTGTCCCACCCAAGCCTAGGTCAATGTTTGCCAAAGCCTTGCCTTTGTCGACCGCTGACCAGGTAGGACGTTTCAGAGGAAATTCACCTACCGATACTTCCCCAGAAGCAGTTGTGATGACCCTCTTAGGCGATTCCATTTCGACAATAGTGTTTTGAGCAAAGGTATCGAAGGCGAACCGCAAACCCTAACCTTCCACAAACATCTCCAGCTGCCGCTTTTCAATGGATACTTCTTTTAGCGACTTCTTGTACTGATGTTTATGGTTTTTCTCATCCTGACCCCACTTGCGAACCTTGGAAGCAAAAGCCTTCCAATCTTGATACTTGAGGTTCAGGAGATCAACTTGGGCTTTGCATTCCGCTATCCTCCGAGTCAATGATGCATGGTGATTCAAAAGGTTCCAATACCTAGTGTATGTAATCTCTGATGTTCGCCAAGAACGATCGCCACTCAGTCTAGCAGCAGCGAAATCATATCACGCCTTTAAATCGTCACGCTCCTCGGATACTTCGAAGAGTGCCTTTTCCTTTGCTTGTACTTGTAACCACAATTGTTCAACAGAACGCCTACAGGTCCACAATGACTTGGCATTGTGTGCAAGGCTGTCTGCAACGCCTTCATAAACAGGCCTTGGCACCTGTTCCACTTCTGGGGAGAGTGCAGTCAGGCTTTCCATGATGATGCCCTCAGAGGGATCCCATCTTAGTTTAGCACCTACCCACGTAGAAAATACGAACATTAGAACTATACAGGTAAGACAGGAAGCCCCTAATCATTAAACGAATCATACCTATATCAGGATGGACTTCTTGGAGATGCTCAATAACTTCTTCCGCGATTCCATCCACAAAATCTGACTTACTTAGCATCTCTGACCAAATAAGTGGTTGACGAGTACGGGAAGAACTAACCTCAGTGGTCCCTTCAGGGGGAACCGTCTTCATGGGAACATCCAACCGTACTGTCCTAGTATCGCTGCCTTCATCTAAGCCAAAACATGAAAATAAATAAATAAGAAAAGGAAAGTAGGAGCCACACTTAATATAATAAAAACCAACTAAGAGTGAAAACATACCCTGATCCTTGTCACCTTCTGGGGGATCGCTCAAGTCCAAGTCATCCTTGAGGAAGCTACTGAACATTTGGTTGATACCGTCCTGGTCGTCTAAAGGTGCGGTTTCAGTAGTCTTCTCCGTTAATGGCTCCGTTCCCCCGCCTTGGCTCTTCTCCAGGCTTTCCTCCTCATTCTTCTTCTCTGTGCGCGTATCCTCCTCCTCTCTGATGGTCTCTAAAGCCTGCTTCCTCACTTCATCAAATCAAAAACAACAACGTAAGCAATGGAAGCAAGGGTTATACATAAATGAAAACGATAAAACGATAAGTGGATGGGCTTCATTCACCTGGTATCTTGAAGCGTATTTTCTTTACGCGTGGCTAGTTTATCTCGGCGACTTGTTCTATGGGGTGTTCGGGTCTCTTCAATTTCAACTTGGCTTTGCCAACAGTTTCCTTGATTACCCGCTCTGCCCGTCTGACAGTCAAAGGTACATCCGCTGGCTCCATTCCCAAATTGTCCCGCGTATGGATGGAACCACCGGATGATCCCCTTGTAGTAACAGACACGGATTCATCAATACCTTCCGGGGCATCCTGCGATTTGGCAGTCGTGTACAAGTGTTTGATCCACGGACGGGATAGTTGACCCCGATCTCGTAGGACAAACTTGTTGTCCGCACGCACCACAAGGAACTCGGCGAAACGGCGAAGATAGCCAGCGAAGAAGGCAAAAGTGAAGTGCGATTTTGCTTCGATATTCGTGCACAACCACACAATCTCCTTATGCATGCCCGCTAACAAAAACTGAGCCCAATTGTACCGCATCCTAGTTTCCAAAATCGTCCTCATGATGTGTACTACCTCTACCCCAAAACTCCGCACCTGAGAAAGAGTTTTGGGAAACACCTGTGCTCGAAACAGGGGATGCAGTTCGTTTACCTCAACAACCTTTGCCTTCCCCTGCATTGAGAACCCCTTGGTGCCTTTCGTCACACCAAGCCAAGACTCCAGTTCACGGATCGTTTGGAGCTCTTTGTGAGACCTGTCCAACACGACGGGTAGGCCATCTGCTGGCATGCCGAATAAGTTAGAAAAGAATACAGGCAACAGATGGAACACCACCTTGACACCCTTAATCCAGGTGCTGTACTGAGACACAGACTCATTGAAAGAGTCCACGATCCCTATCATTTCGCCAATTGAGACATTAGGGCTTGGCGTCATGAAAAGCTCTAGGAGGCCTGCATCATCCAGGCAACGAGTGAGGGACGGCGGGGCCTTCCTACGTAACCACTTCTGCGCCTTCTCTACTCCCCCGAACTTCATTGACAAAGTCGTCTCAGTTCGTCCAGTTGTCACAGGGTCCCCACCCGAAGGTTCATCAACTATTAAAACAAGTTAAAACAATCACATCGGTCTCACCCCAAACAGTTGAACGAATCCACTAACGCATGTAATAAATGCCACTACTCACCGTTAGTGGCAGATTTCGAGGTACTTCCAAAGCTATGAGGGAAGACCGGTCCCTCATCTGTCTAGTCCTCGTGCAGCCATCCACGGGCTTTGCACATTGCAAAGGCTCTAGAAAATTGCTCATGGAAGCGGACCATTGAACCCTTTGTCTGAGACAGTACGGCCCCACGGAGAGTGGGAGCCGTCATAAAGGCCTCTAGAGCTGTGCGAGTGAGGGCTATCCCTTCGTCCTCAATCAGAGTCCCATCTGGGTTAATCTTCGGCCTGCAAATAAACGCGTGTTAAAACCAAAAATTAACATCAAACGATGACCGATGAAGCAAGAAAGTCAACTAGTCTTACCTGGTTATTCTGTACACTGTGCCAGGAGGATTCTGAAACAGGGTGTGCGCGCGGGCAGCTATAAATAAAGTGTTGTTAATATAATCTAGCCCTGGTGGCAACAACTCCCACACACGCGTTAACGGACGTGTTGACTTGGGCCCATGAGTATTACCATCCTCATCAACAAACGGGCCCTCATCAATGTCTTCCATAAAGACCACAACGCCCTCTGCGGCTCCCGACAGTAACGCATCAACCACACTGCACGCAGTCACCTCATCAAAAAATGACCATATAACCACCTCGAAGTTGGTTAACAGGAAGGCCAGAAATTCGCCAGCGCCTTCCCTGGACCAGACTCCCTTATTTTCCACAATTAGAGCTGGGGGAAGATCGTCATTCTGAACGGGTCCAGCCCACGTCAAAACCCCGACAAGCTCCACCACTATGAGGAAACGTTTGCTATCCCTGCAACCAATTGCAATGAAATAAAAGTTTACATCAGTCAAAAAATAAACTAACTGTTTACGCCCAGCGTATACGCTGTGCCCAGCGTATACGCCCGCCAAACCACCTCAAAAAACTTATGCCCAGCGTATACGTTATGCCTAGAGCGTATACGCCTGTGACGCACGCTCCAGCGTATACGTTGTACGAAGCGTGTACGCCAAACAAGAACACAATTCGAACGTAGCGTATACGCTGAACTCAGCGTATACGCCGGGTAAACACGCAACTTAAAACCCAGCGTATACGCTACAAAACTTAGTGTCTACGCTGACGTCCGAACCCCCCTCGCACAACGTATACGTTGGTAAAACCCTCAGCGTATGCACCTGAATCTGTCGTCAGTGTCAACAGACCATGCCAAAAATGCTAGAGCGACGCGTACAGCGTATACGCTGAACAAACCCTCGACCCATACGCCGTCGCGCAACATGATTTACGCCAAGAAAATACGCTGGATAACAGACGCCAATAAAACGGATGACAGTCTATGCTGTGCAGTGACGCGGGCGTGCACGCCAAAGAAACCCTCAAAACCCTCTACGCTCGATCGTCTACACCAAAAGAACCAAAACAATAACAGACAGAGATCAAGGCTTACCCGTAGGGCATCACGGGCCACTCTGACATCTTCGGCCTAGGCAGGCCCTGCAGCATCGCCTCCGTCTCTTTAGCGAAGGTTAGGTCAGAACCCTTCTTCCCCTGGCCTTCCACTTCCTTGCCCTTGCCCATCGCGAAGTGTTCACGCTGACTGTCGAAGTGCACGCTGAGCGACTGTCTTCGAGTTTGACGTCTACGCTGGGTTGTCTGGCGTCTACGCTCGGGTCTCTTGGCGTCTATGCTTGGGAAGTTTACGCTTACGGTTACATAGGTACCTTACGCTATCGCTGTTGAAAACAGGAAACAAATGGACCCCTCATTCTTTATATAATGACCGCTGACGCTGACGCTGACGCCGCCACCGCTTACGCCGCCATCGCTCCGTTTTTGCCGTTTTGCCTCTATTTTCCTCTCTTTTGTGCCGAAATCTAATAAAAAATTATTAAAAAATTATTAAAAAAAAACAAAAAACAAAAATCTTTAAGTCAATTAGAGACAGTATTATGTCCTGGTTCCTCCAGGGACCCCGTTTTACACGTTCGCTTAAATTGCTGGCCCGATAAGGCCTTAAACTGCCATTCTCCCCATCCTTGACAGGCCCGGTAAGGCCTTAAACTACCATTCCCTCATCCGTTCGTGGCCCGGTAAGGCCTTAAACTGCCATGCGTCTAGGTGTGACAATAATCCACCATGATACACGTATACACACTTTAAATTTTCGAAAGACACGTAACGATCCCTTCTTGCTTATGCAACTCTCAGTTTATTGGCAGGGATGACTCAATGGACTGCCAGCACTTAACCACACCGTTAACCATCGACGGACCATATGGCGCCATTACACGAGACTTTGACATAAACTTCATCAACTCAAGTCCACTAATGGACGACGTTGTCATAGCCTCAACACAGCAAACAACAGACAATTACCAAGGCATGACAAAGTTTCTTGACATAGAAGCTGAAAACATCACTGAAGACCCGTTAGCTGAAACCCCCATTACTATGCCTGATGGGGAAGTTAAAATATTAAAATTAAGCACGCTATTACAACCACGCATGGCTTAAGACATTCAGAATGTGCTTAGGGAAAACATGAAAGCGTTCGCTTGGTCTTATACGGACATGTCCGGGCTAGATCCTAGGATTGTCCAACACAACATCATTCTTGACCCAAAACTAAGACCGATAAAACAAAAAGCGTGAAAAGTTAGACCTGAAGTGGCGTTGGCAGTTCGCAATGAGATCACTAAGCTTTATCAGGCTGGTTTCANTTTATGGATGGCTTTTCGGGGTATAACCAAATACGCATCAACCCTGAACACCAACTTCCGACTACCTGCATGACCCCATGGGGAACTTTTTGTTACACAATGATGCCCTTTGGTCTCAAGAACGCTGAGGCCACCTATCAAAGAGCCATGACGTTCATCTTTAGTGATTATATGCTACGATCGCTCAACGATTATGTAGATGACATCGTGGTTAAGTCAAAAATGATCGAACAACACGTACAGGACCTTGACTTAGTCTTAAAACGTTGTCTAAAATATGAGCTAAGGCTTAACCCCAAAAAATGCGTCTTCGGCGTCAAAACAGGTAAGATGCTCAGATTCATAGCCTTTGAAGCAGGGATACGAGTAGACCCCGATAAGGTGAAAGCCATTACCAACCTGAAACCACCCAGTAACCTTACCGAACTTTGAGGTTTACAAGGTAGGTTGCAGTTCATCAGGCGTTTCGTAGAAAAATTAACAGACAAACTAATACCTATGAACCACCTGTTGCGTAAAAATGTCCATTTTGAATGGACTCCGCAGTGCCAGGAAGCCTTCGAAAATATCAAGACAACACTCGCCTGACTGCCTACGGTTTACCCGCCCCAAAATAACAAACTGTTTTACATCTATCTTGCCAGTTCAAAGTCATCCATCGCGTCTATGCTTTGCCAGAAACGAGATGACGGAACTGAAATCCCTGTATACTATTTGAGTCATGCCTTAGTTGCCCATGAAAAGAAGTACAGTGACGTGGAAAGGTCGTGCTTAGCTTTAGTCTTTTCTCTAAGAAAATGGCGACATTACCTTTTCCGTAATCAAGTTCACATAATCTGTAAGGACAATGTACTGTGAGCCATAACAGGAAACATTTACGAAACAAGTCGAATAGCACGATGGAAAGCCATGATAGCCGAGTTTGACCTGTACTACGTAACGCAATCATCGATCAAAGGCCAAGCCATAGCAAATCAAATGGCTGCATCACCAACGTATGACCACGCAACCATAGAGCCTGAATTCCCAGATGAAAGTATAAGCACAGTAGACACGGTGCCTGACGACTACGATGCCATTTTAAACTTTGATGGAGCATCCACCTCTCGGGGAGGAAGCGCTGCCGCTATCATCACTTATCCCTCCGGGGAGATCCGACCCTTTGCCTATCGCTTCAATTTTCACTGTACTAACAACATAGCAGAGTACGAAGGTCTCCTTAGAGGACTCA
>MNCI01004126.1:363231-381313 GCA_015680685.1 Gnetum montanum | reverse complement strand
ATCCACCCTATAAGTTCGTCACCCAATAAGTGTTCAGACCGATGGGATGAACTATTTTCGCATTGATTGCTAATGTTTGGTTTTTACCTTTAAGTTACAATGTTGATACTAAGGTATGTTCTTTTGATATGGTAGGCAATGAGATCACTTCATCCATCCATCCATCAAAGTCTATGGTTTCTCTTGGCTTGGAAATGTACAGTTCCCTTCCAATAAGAACTTTAATGAACCGATGACTGGGTATTTCTCAAACTAAGGAAGGACTCAAGGATTGCAAAGGGTGTGACTTCAAGGGAACTTGATGCTTTCGTCTTGATCATTCTCTTGGGTGCTTGGGTGTTTTCTTCTTGAGTTTTCTTACCGTTTCGATGTTACCCAATTTTCGGAAGCTGAGACAATAAAAATAAGAATTCTTTGCATGGTGTGGTCCCCACGCATAAAAACACAAAAAAAAAACCAAAGTGAGGATTCAAAGCACACCCCTTAGACAAAATAACAGTTGGGCTACAAGCACTAGTTATGGAACCAAGGTGTTCCCTCTAACTAAGGCCCTTCTCGCTTCCCGCTCTCTCCTTTGTTTCGTCGGAATGGTGGTGGCTCTTTGAAGATGCATCCTCGTTATCCAAGTGGATGGTTTAACCGAATACATTGATGCGAAGTCACTGGAAGCGGTTGGTTTGAGCTTAGAGTTGGAATGAGATTCGCCAAGTCACATTAATCATAAAACACACAAGGGGTTGTACACCACCTTGTCCTTGTGATTCCATTCCATTTCTCTTCTTTACATCCTTCTCTCCATTGTTCACCTCATTGCCGGTTGTATCATTAGCGTATATTTTGGTTGATGCATTGGGTTTTTTTTGGTAAATTCTTCCGGTTAAGACTTTAACTCTTGTTCCACAGGACATTCCCAGAGCCTACGGACTCTTTGAATGTGGGATTGTCAGGGCATTAAGGGCATGAGCCTGCTTTGGGGAGGACCCACTGACATTCCTATTTAGAACATTAGTTAACTTCTTTTCCTTAACATTTTGCAATTAATTTTATTTTTTTTCATTTCCATCTTGACATCCACTTCATTGATGCCATAGTTGTCCCTTTTTACCTATCTTTCTTACTCCTTTTCTTTCTCCATTCTAACGCTACCAGAGGTTCATGATTAGTCATGGGGGTACGGGGCCTAATTTTTCGATTTCTTCTCCTAAGCCCCGAATTTTTTCGTTTCTCTTCCTAACCACTACACCTTCAGTAGTCATCATTTACATCTTCCCAGATCCATATCAGCCATATCACAACTTAGCCAATGAGTCTACATCNAGTTTTCATTCAGTCATGGAGGTATGATGAGACACGAATTGCACAAGTCGCGATATCGCGTCCGACGCGATATCACATCCCCTGTGATATCGCATATGCGATATCATGGTCCACCGTGAAATCTATAAATAAGAGGCGACACTCCCCTCATTTTACATCATAGGCATAAAATAGCGAAGCTCTGGCGGATTGATCACCCCAGAGATAGAATATTTTCCATGTGCCTGCAGTAGAAGTCCCCCAAGTGAACGGTTCTTTATTCGAGTAGCTTTGTACCTAAACGCAAGTTGTGTATGGCAATAAAGAGGAGCTTTGTGGATAAACCTTGTAGTGCATGGATAGGTTTAATTAATGTTATTTATTGGTTTCCTAGTAACGCGGCATGAGTACGACTTGGTTACGAGCGTTGACGAACGTGTACGGCTAGCCAAGGAATCGGCTACTCATCGCGATTAGATTCTCTCCCCCTTTCCTCCTAGAACGTGGGACAAGTACAACTTGATTACGAGCATCTACAGATGTGTATGGCTAGTCAAGGAATTGACTACTTGTCACACTTAGGTTAGTTAAGTGCCTCAGTACGACCGCTTCGAGCACGTGCGTTACGTGTGGTAATCCCAGTAATGATTAGCATTTGGTAGCCACAGTTGCATAGTTCAGGGTGTGTACGGTAAGTGGGAACAGATGCTGACGCTAGGACTTAGTGCTGTAGTTAGAATTAGCGTTAGTCTCTCAACCCTTTACCTCTTAGCATAGGAGAAAACCGTAAAATACCAAAAAAATCATATACCTCAGACTTACTTAACCATACACCGTGACAACAACAAGTAAGTCTGGGAAGACAACAACTAATTAACCCCAAGTGTTCCTTGCGGTGTTTAGGCATTTAGTTTGCGGAGTTCGACCGGATCGCGCGTGCTACGCTCGTTTCGTATGGTTGAGTGTAGAGGTACCTCGGCACTCATCACTTGCCTTCTCTTTAGCTGCTACGGCCCTGATCGTTGTGACGATCAAAGTGCCCGTCCTTAGCATGAGAGGTTGTTTCTTCTGTGAATAGCTGGTGTTCATAGGCATCAGAACCAGGGATATGTATCGTTGATCGTAGGTTCTGATACTCATCCTCCTCACCATCGTTAGGAGGGGGAACATCGTTTGCTAAAGAACCCATGATAAGGGGTTCCTCATCTCCTATTTCGCTAAGGACGTGTGGGACCTTGCCCTTCAATAGTGCATGTTGACTCTCCTACCTTAAATCTCTCATACGTTGGGCATCTATGGGATAATAATCCCTCATGTCAAAATCTTCCGCAACATATTCCGCGAAATGCTCTTGCATGCCAATCTGTACCAAGGCACGGAAAAGCATGTGAGAGATTGATCGATCTGGGGGCAACATGATGTTACCTTGCAAATCTCTCCACCGCAGTTGTTCGTCCTAATGGAGAACAAAAGTAAAATTAGGAATATACTCATCAAGATGAGTATATGTCATCCTATATTGTTTAGGACTTGGCTTATTTTGGTTATGCGTTTTATCTTGCCGACTGTCTTATGTGTGGTCCTTAGGTGGTGAGTTGCTCTTATGAGAAGAAGGCATTTTTATCGGTGTGCTAAATTCACCATTATATAATTTTTATTTGATTAACCCGAAGGTTCATTAAGGCTCACAACGATGTGAGTGATATCCCTTATGTTCTATTCGGTGCACAAACACTTAGTCCCCAGCAACGGCGCCTATGATGAGTGGCAAGGTGCCCCTACACTCAACCATATGAAACGAGTGTAGCACACGCGATCCGATCGAACTCCGCAGACTAAATGCCTAAACATCCCATGGAACACTTGGGGTTAATCATTCGTTGTCTTCCCAAACTTACTTGTTGTTGTCACAGTGTATGGTTAAGTAAGTCCGAGGTATATGATTTTTTTAGTCTTTTATGGTTTTATGTCTTCTACGCTAAGAGCAAAGGGTTGAGAAACTAACTAACTCTAACTAATGTCCTAAGTTTAAATTAACTAGCATCAGCATCCGTTCCCACTTACCGTACACACCCTGAACTGTGCAACTGTGGCTACCAAATGCTAATCATTACTGGGATCACCACATGTAACGCATGTGCTCGAAGTGGTCGTACTAAGCCACCTAACTAGCCTAAGTGTGATGAGCAGCCGATTCCTTAACTAGCCGTACACATCCGTAGATGCTCGTAATCAAGTCGTACTCATCCTAGGTTCTAGGAGATAAGGGTGAGAGAATCTAATCGCGATGAGTAGCCGATTCCTTGGTTAGCCATACACATTCGTCAATGCTCGTAACCAAGTCATACTCATGCCGCGCTAACAACAGGTAATAAATAACATGTAATAAAACATATCCATGTACTGCAAGGTTTATCCACAAAGCTCGTCTTTATTGCCGTACACAACTTGCATTCAGGTACAAAGCTACTCGAATAAAGAACTGTTCACTTGGGGACTCCTACTACGGGCACATGGAAAATATGCTATCTCTGGGGTGATCAATTCGCCAGAGCTTTGCTACTTCTAGCCTAGGATGACAAATGAGGGGAGTGCGACCTCTTATTTATAGATTTGGCGGTGGACCGCGATATCGCGGTGCATGCGATATCGTGTCTCATCACATGTAATTAAAGTTCGGGGGCTAAGTGTTGTCATCAACCTTGCCCATGCTAGGCACAAGGCCACAATCAACAACATGATTGATAACATCAGTGACCTCATTAAATCTAGTGCACTATCATGGTTTTATATCATTTGGAAATGATACTCTTAGTAGTAGTTGACTTGCCATCCATAATTTAAATGTAGGTGTTTGTATGACATGGAAAGCACACTTGGTTGGCCATCCATGATTCAACAAGTAAACATCAAGAAATTTCACATCCATGCTAAGACAACAATTGGCTATAGTTAGAGTTAAGGTGGCACATGATCATTGGCATTGTATTTGTTGAATAATAGTGCAATCAATTTTTTGCACATGCATGCTATGTACTCAATTTTTTCAATATTATGCTTCCAATTTTTTTTCTAAAATTTACAATCTCTTCTCTTTATTACCTTTTATAAATTTGATTTGTGACATTTGTGCAAAATGTGGGTGGTGGTTGAGGTGGCGGTCCCGACCATAACGGAAGTTATGTAACAACTCAGGTGGTGGGTGTTACGGCCAAAGTTATGTGGTGTTGAGCATTACGAAAGTTGCCTAATGGCCCAGGTGGTGGACGTAATGACCAAAGTTATATATAGCACCAATGTGGTGGCAGTTACACCAATGTGAGGATGGTAGACTATCAAATGAGCGGCTATAAGGGGAGACCATGACTAGTGATAGATATCATCGGGTAGCTTCCCCTCTCTCTAGCAATAGCACCTTTGAACTACATGCTACAAGTGTTGGTCAGTAGTTGCAAGAAAGTGGGGGAACAGAAGTCAAGGTTAGACAGAGTGCATCTGAGTTGATGGATGCTCTCTCTCTCCCATCCTCTCCCTCTCTCTTTCTCTCTCTCGCTCTCTTTCTCTCTCACGATCACACGAGAACCGATACTTAGCAAGTAGTCAATGTGACGATGTCAACACAACAGCTATGCGTGGCATGGAGGTTTCGACAGTGATAGATGGCAACATGTGTGCATGTTAACATGTTAACTGTAGTAGCATCACCTATGTGAGGTTCTATTTTTCTTTCCTTAACCGTAGTAGCATCACCTATGTGAGGTTCTATTTTTCCTTCCTCCACACAACGGACGACGGTCAGTAGGCACGACAGCGTGGCGGCAAACGATGACGTACGTAGGGGGCGCAGGCGTTAACGGCGCATGGGCCGAGGCAGTGCACACAACAAAACAACAATGATTGCTTTGAGCTATGAGCTGCATGTGACAGCGACCACATGTAGCAGATCATACGGCCTTCTCTTCTACTGACTGCAACGGCCTGTCTCTCTCCACGGTGGTGGTGTGCCGGCGGTACGCATGGCCAGTCAGCGCAAACGGAGGCAGCGTGTTTCTGCAGCAGCCGCCGATGGTCAGCGGCTGGTGGTCTATGGTTGCAGCAGCAGTAGCAGGGTTTTCGTCCTTGCAGTAGCAAAGGTTTTGTACCTGTCAGCAACTGTGAATGACGGTGGTAGACGATGGAACAGATCTCAGTGTTGGATGCAGCAGCGTTTGCAACGATAATGGCACAGACCAGTGGCAGCAGCAAGTAACTAGTAAATTTTAAAATAGTAAATCATAAAAGTCTCATTTACCCTCGCTCGTTTTCTGTTTTCGAGGAAACGGTTTGCAACAGCGAAGTACCAGTGAGAACTGCACGCATCATATTCTCTTTTATGACCATCGGATGCTAGGGAATTTAGAAAAAAAAAAAAACCAGCATGCATGATAACTTTAAAGCTTTATGACCCGTCCCAAATTAATATTTATGGATACAGTACAACACAAACCATGAAAGAGGTCATTATTGTTAACTGTTTTCAAAAAAATAAATAGCCCTGCATTAATATATAATAATTGCTTTTTTGCGTAGGGGCCTACTTAAAGATTGTATATTATTGAAAATGAAAGTCATGTTATTAATGATCCTCATGTTTTGTAATATTTAAGTATAATATAAATCCTCTATGTTCCAAGGTTTAATTCAGCTGGGCCTTTGAGACCTTATCTTGAATTTATTTTTGACATAGCTAAAATTTCCTTACAAGGGTCCAGTAAATCCTTTGATTCATTTTTCAGATGTAATACGTTAGTCTCAATATTAATATTTAGATTTAGATTTGTAAGGCATTATGAAATTTTATTTATCAAAAGGTTTGGAATGCGCAACACATTATGAAATTGCATTTATCAAAGAGTTTGGAATATACAACATACACAAATATATGAACTCCAAAATAACTACTAGGAAATCAAACTATAAAAAAACTATACCTAATAAATTATGACTAAAGAAAAATTCAATCTCTTAGGCAACTGATTCCAGGGAATCAAAACCATGAACTCACTTATTTTTGGAGTCTGAACCACACAATGCATAAATGCTGGAATAATTAATTATGCTCTCAATATTTTCAGAGAAAAAAAAGAAAAGGAATATGATGTGTGTACTTGATGTTACGCTAATTTTGTTGTTGCATTTTGTTTTCATTGAAGAGAGAGCCACCGGTTTGTTGTTGCATTTTGTTTTCATTGGAGAGAGAGATCCACGGGGTTGCTTCACTGCAATGTATAAATCACATTGAAAGTTCAATCACAGATTTATGATCTACATAAATGCTTACTAATGCAGTGGGGTGTAAAAAGTTTGATGCGCACTATAAAAATCGTTAACATTTCATCATATTTGACACGTGATAACAATTGTGCGAGAGAGAGGGCAATTGTTAACTGCGATGTTTGCAATGTTTCTGATTTTGCATGATGTGTAATGTAATGAACATTAATTAATACATTATTAAAAGTAAATGTTTGGAGCGACATTCCTCATTTTTACCATCGTCATACTTTTCATCACCATTTTTTATTAGGCAAACCATCGTTCTACTTTCATCACCGGGGCAAACGATTGTTAACTAAAACATGCGCTATGCCCCAAATAAGTTATGCAAAGTCAACACGATAACAAACAAGTGTTACCTAAAATAAAATATATTCATGTGCGTGAGGCCTGAAAAAATGGAAACCGACAGTGATTGTAATTGAAAACTATGGTCTGCGCATCAATACCATTTTGGCACAAAACGGCGACTCCGGATACAAGGATTCTTGTTTCGACAGATGGGAACATACGGGGGCTGACGCATGTGATGCAACATGCAAGAGTGCGACGAGGGGATGTCTCGGTGGGCGGTGCAACTGCTCCTGGACTGAAATAGGGAATCGCCATTGCTGGAATAAGAAGAATTCCGTCGCGCGACGTTATTTTAATCTTCAAATCTTGGTCAACTGGATCCTGATTACTTGTTGGGGAATCTTTGATCACCAAAGATAATTAAAAAAGGGCGTGTTCCGATCCCATCTTCCATCTTCGAAGGTACGTCATTGGTATTTTAATTTCTAATTTAAGAGGCGTCTCAGGTTCACCAGAGAATTAAAAAATGCCTGTTCTGATCCCTTGGTCCACTCTGAAGGTACTTTATTATTATTTTAATTTCTAATTTAAGAGGCATCATACATTGAAAAATCTGATCGGATCAACAAATCAGTAGCCCTTAAGAAAAATTTGAATAAATTGATGTAAGAATCAAATTAAAATAGTGAATATTTGCAAAATAGACAGTTATATCCACCATTTCCAATTTTTTTAATCCAAGGCCTCACTTAGAGTAAAAAATGAAATAAAGAAATTTCAATTTTCGTTAGCATCAGAATTAGTAATAAAAGATACAGCAAACTTAAAAAATCAATAAAAATATATCACTATTTATTAGATTAAATGTCCTATCTGATTTTGCATGGGCTTCAATGTTGCATTGTGATTTAGTGCAGAGATTGTGATTAATGGTAGATTTCTCAAACTATGCTTTAGGGAGGGTAAAAACCTCCTGCAAATCATAAGGAAGCATGAAACCATAGTTTTCTAAGTCGATGATAAATCATTGATTAACTGATTAAGTTGTTTCCTAGGACACTCATTAAAGAAGTAGAAAGTTAGTATCGGTCCTTAAAGCTAGAATCAATTTGTTGGTGGAATACAATGCTTAAACTATTCAATGACAAATATCAAATGTACTCCCAAGTGTCCAACTTGAGGAGGAAGATCCAAGAATGGATGCAAGGAACACATAAGTTTTTAGATGCCATCATGGGTAGATATTATTCATTATTACATTGATGCCTTGGCCATGGTTATTCTCAGGAAAAACATCACCACATAATAGATGGGCTCCAATCAGAAATAAGGAGAACTCTTGGAATCTATGCCTAAGAGTGATTGTCGAAGTTAAGAGTCTATCAAATTCAATGGTTGATCAAGTAGGTAGCAAAGGAAGAAGGAGAGTTGAGGAAACATGAAAGTGCAGAAGAATATAATCAAGATCCTTCCTTTCACAAGAGGAAGGTTCAATTTTGTGATAGTGAGGAGGAATCATCACTTGATGAGGTGGTGAACCAAAAAACCTTATTGATTGAAAAATATACCTCTAAAATTTCAGCTAAGGTAGACCAGTTATGGGACTCTATGGATAGTAGATTTCAAGTTGTTCTAAAAATTGCTGAAGAGTCCAAAGAACAAGTTAGTGATCATAATTGCAAGAGATGAAAGGAAGCTAAACATGCCAATCATAGGGGTAAGGACAAGATTGCTGCAGTAGATAAAGTTGCAGAAACTAAATTAGATGATGATGTTGGATGTGACATCTACCAATATGAACATCCTAAAGGATGTTGCCCCATCGTGTCACACTTATAGGAGTCTGGGGTGTATGCTTTGAATCCATGACTAGCAAAAAGACAAACACCTAGAAGATTGCCTCATCCTCAAGGTAATCCTAGGCAGTTTCATCAGCACCAACAATATTATCCAAGTGAAACTCCATTGCAACCATATGAGTAGTGATGAGTCATGAAATTGCTGACAGTTGCGATAACACACCCACGATAATGCACCTGTGATATCTCATGGGTCATGATATCACGTCCTACCTACCACAATGTCTATAAATAAGAGGCAGCTCTCCCTCATTTTACATCTAGTTTTTTCCTTAGCGAAGCTTTGGTAGTTTTCCCCTTCCAGAGATAGAATTATTTTCAATGTCTGCCCATAGTGTGGTGATTGTAATTGTACGGCATCCTTTATTTGAGTGTGACGTACTTGGACACGCACATGACCGGAAATAAAGATCAAGATTACTTCATCATTGCAGCATTCACTTAGTTTAATTATTTAATTATTTAATTGTTATTGTTATTTACTGATTTTCTAGTTAATACTCTCTCACCCTTATCTCCTAGTAACGTGGAATAAATACGACTTGATTACGAGCATTTAAGTGTGACTACTTGGTAACCCAGTAGCATACCTAGGATTTAATCTTGGTAATCCTAGTGGTAGTCATGCACGAAGTCCAAGATGTGTACGAATAATCAAGGAACGGATGCTCATCGTACTTAGGATAGATTAGATTCTCTTACACTTTCTCTCCTAAATTAGTTAATATTACTTTTCATTACCTTCAGGAGTAGCATTAGATTAGAAACCCATCATACACCTCACTCTGGACTAAACCATACATGACAAAGCTAATACTAGTCCAGGTGGGAAGACAGTGAACTGCAACCTAAGGTTAACGATCTAGGTGCCACAACTAGTCTATCTGCGGAGTTTGACCAGATCGCGCGTGAAAACTCTCGCATTCGTATGGTTGAGTGTAGGGGTATCTCGCCACTCATCAAGTAGTATCAATAGTGGCAACACCCATAGTCATGGGCGCTACCATCACTAAGGCAACAGTACCCTTACAGACAACCAGATCCATATGGCTATTACATTTAGCAACCCCTATCTCCACGTGGCTCTTCTAGTTATGTTTCTCCTTTCCATCATCACTACTACCATTCAAAATATTATAGAACTCATTCTCCACATTTCAGGGGGGTTACCACATTCTATCCTTATCCTCCTCTTATTTCTGCACTTGTTCCTCCACCCTCAATGCAACTACAACCTACTCCATCCATGTAGGATGAACTTCTAGCCCAGCTGCAACAACGTAATGCTACCAGGGCCATCAATCTACAACTGAATGATTTGGATACTAGATCACAAAAAAGACCTTTTTTTTATCCAAAAGCCCACCTAAGCCCTTACATACACCTATGGTTGACAACCTTGCTTCTCCATTCTTCTCTGCATCTAATCCCTTTGAGGCCCCTTAAAACCAAATACCACCCAGAATCCATACTATTATGCTCACTCATGTCATATTTGATTGGATATGGGCTAGCAACCTCCCTAGAAAATTAGTTGATCCTAGCAGTCACCTTATCTACTTGCAAATTGTTGGTAATGAACCATGTAAAGCTCCTCTTGATTCAAGTTCTAGTGTGAACTTGATTTCTCATGAGATGTATATTGCCTAGAAACTATCACCTCTTAAGAAGAGTAATATCTAATTGAAATTGGCATACCAATCCATTACTATTCCACTGGAACTAGTGGAAGACATTGTGACCTCTTTTTATGGGTGGTCTTACCCTATCAATTTTCTAGTAATCAAAGTTGAGAACTATAAGGGGGACTTCCGAATCATTGTGGAGAGGGCATAGCTAAGCATTGTTGATGCAAGAATGGACGTTAGAGATCTTTCCCTGGAGATATCTAAGAAAAATGCATTTGGAAAGATTAAGAAGAAGTGAGTGTATGCATCATGTACAATGATACTAAGTGTAATTACGTGCAAAAACTCTAGTCCATTGATGAGTGGTGAGATACCCCTACACTCAACCATACAAATACGAGAGTTTTCATGTGCGATTCGGTCGAACTTCGCAGACAGACTAGTTGTGGCACCTAGATCGTTAACCTTAGGTTGTAGTTCGCTGTCTTTCCACCTAGACTAGTATTTATATTTGTCACGTATGATTTAGTCCAGAGTGAGGTGTATGATGTGTTCCTAATCTAACGCTACTTCTGAAGGCAATGAAAAGTAATCTTAACTAAGCTAAGCTAGGAGGGAAAGGGTAAGAAAATATAATCTAGCCTAAGTGCGATGAGCAGCCGATTCCTTGATCATCTGTACACATCTTGGACTTCGTGCATGACTACCACTGGGATTACCAAGCGCAGATCCTAGGTACGCCATTGGGTTACCAAGTAGTCACACTTAAATGCTCGTAATCAAGTCATACTCATTCCGTGTTCTAGGAGTTTAAGGGTGAGAGAGAAAATAGTAAATAACAATTAAATAAACAAATAAATAAATAAACTGAATGTTTCAATGATGAAGTAATCTTGATCTTTATTTCCGGTCATGTGTGCGTCCAAGTACATAACACTCGAATAAAGAATGCCATACAATTACATTCACCACACTGCGGGCAAACACGGGAAAAATAATCTAACTCTAGAGGGATCAAACTGCCAAAGCTTCACTACAATCTAACTCCTAATGTTGAAGAAGGGAGAGCCGCTTCTTATTTATAGACATTACGGCGGACTGTGATATCGCGTACGCGATATCACAGGGAAGACGCGATATCGTGGGGATGCAATATCGCGACGGCCACGATATTGCGTCCCATCATACCCCCACGACTGAATAAAAACTTGTGCTCAAGTTACAAGGAGAACAAGCTCCATTGATTACACAATGGATAGGTATGGGATTATTAACTAGAAAGAAAATGAAATAATGCCGCAATGTGGGAAGACATAACACAGAAAAATACTCAAAAAATGGAACTAATGTAGTTTCTGGTGGCGGTGGCTCCTCCATGGGTGCTTTCCCTTTGTCATGTGCTCTAGGCTTTGAAGCTTGATGGCATTGAAGTATGGCTTGGAGCTTCTCCTCTTCGGTCCAAGGGACTTGTGTCGTCCATGCAAGTGTTCCTATGTTTGATTGAGTCGACACCTCCCACGGATAGGGTAGTTGTGGGAACGTCTAGTTGGCTTTGACATACCATGTCACGAACACCCGTCGTTCCTCTTCATAGGCTTTGGCTTTGTCTTTGTGTTCATGAAGATCTATTAGCTGTCGAGCCAAGTCGGTTGCAACATCTTTCTGTCCTTGGTAGCTTTCTTTTACCATCTCAAGTTCAGAATTTGCAACATCTAATTTTTCAACCAGCTTCTTGTCTTCTGTAAATTCTACTTCATATTTGAGATGGGTGGAAGCTACCTGCTGTTCGAGCTCTGTTCTCAGGAACCTTGCTGTTAACATGGCAAGGTTGGCATATCTGAGGTTTGCCAACTCCATGTATTCTATCAAGTCCTGGATCTGCAGGTCCCGGTTCTTAATTTCCACTTGGTGGATGAAGGCATAGGTGTCCAATATGGCCCTCCAATCAGTGTGTTGAGCACTGATAGTGTTGATTTGAGCATTGGCCATATGGATCTCCTTCTCTAGGATTTGTTTGTACATCCCCACTTGATCATGGAAATGCTCCTTCAGCTTCTCGTGTCGTTTAGCCTCATTCTACCACGTGCTTATCTCAATTGCTGATTTTTGGCGAATAGCGTGTACCTCCTCCATTGAGAAGGTTCGATTCTCTCTGGCTAAACGGCTTACATCTCGGTTGACTCGAATGAATTGTTCTCGTAGTTGATGAAATTCTTCATCGAGAACATTCTTTTGTTTCTCTATAGTGGTCAACCGTAGGTTATCTGCAACCAACTGCTTATTCTCTTTTTCTAAGGCCTTGAGTGCCTTAAGAGGCGCATGTGTTTGCGCCTATGCTGTGTTGGCATCCCAAACAACCATCTCCTTTTCTCCTACCACCTTCTTATTCTATGCGATCAACTTTGCTATTTTCTCAGTTCTAAAATTTTCTAGCTAGTTTGTGGGAACAAATTGTAGAGGATCCCATTATGTTGCTTGTAAGGCCACGAGCTGCTCTTGTAATTTCTGTACTTTAGCTTTAGCATGCTCAACCCTTACTTCGAATATGACCAGCTTCCCCTTTGTGGAAATAAGGTCTAATTGAATTACTATTACATCCTGAGGGATGTTAAACAGAGACGTCATTACTTGTCATGTTTGAAGTAATCTTTCAAGTACATCCTCATGTTTTGCAGGAGTCATTGAGGTCTCGGCAAGAGTTTGAACATCCTATGCTCCTGAGAGATCTGTCGATGGCACAACAGGTATGTTAAAAGATTCTTTGATGTGGTCTGTGACCACTTCAGCAGCTCCCACAGCATTCTGGTGTTGCATGACCACCACAGTGGCCCCTTCACTAGTCTCTAACTGCACCTAAAAAGATGCCATGTTTCCTAAGATGTGTTGTGACCATCTACTGTCCCCTCCTCCTATTTGAATGGATACTTCAACCCTTGTATGATATAATGAAATAGTAGGCTGATTGGCATAATCGATGACACGGAAGAGGTTTGCATCATCATGACTTCCCCAACTGGCCATCTCAGCGATGGCCCTAAGATGGCTTGCAGTGGTATGCCAGCCCCTGCTTCTTATTTTTGGCTGGGACCTGTGGCTGCAGGTTAATTAGGTCCTGTAAGTTGAGTTGCAGGTGGTCTAGTCATCTGTTCTTCTTCTTCTTCGGGTCTCAGCACTTCACCAGTGCTCTTTCTGGGAGCTGGTGCCTTTAGTAATTCGACTTAAGAAGCATTCTGAGCTTTCTGAAGGACGTCATTAGTGTACCCCCGAATACCAACACGTCAACAAAGCTTTCTGGTAAGACAGGGGAAAGGCAGTGCCATCTTCCCTGACTTCCGTTCTTCAAATTGCCTCAGGATCTCCATTAAATATAGATGGGGGAGGTTAGCATTAACCTTTCCCATCAACACTGCACATCCTCGAGCTGCATACATGGATATTCTTTTTAAGCCTTTTGTGGGGAAGAGGTGATAGGTTCCAATTTTGAAATAAATTCTCTCTTCTGTCGTCAGCTCACTAAAAGCTTTATCTCAGCCATAAGCCTTCTCTAACCAATCCTTTCACACCTTAGGATCTGAACGGGTACATAACCGAGCAAACTGGGACCCTGACTTTGGAAGGTTTAACACTTCCAAAATAGCCTACATAGAGAAATCAACTGTCACACCACAAATGTTAACCGTGGTGCCTTGCTCCCTATTGTACCAAAACTGGTACGTTTCACCTAAGTACCAGGCACCGCTTTTAGAGATGACAGGCCATACGAGAGACCCTTTGAGGTGATCCCTAATAGCCTTAGGAGCGAACTCTGCAAAAGATTCAAAGTTTAACTCCACAATCACCGCAGTGAATGTGGACTTCTCATGGATAACCTGAACACATTCCGGGGGCAACGTGAGTTGTTGTCCTGGTTCAGGCACAACAGCAACTCCCACTTCTACCTGCCCAGACCATCTGGTAGGAGGTTCCTCTTGATGGATGCTGAATGATTGCACCTCCTATTCTATATGTTGTCTGGCAGGGCCTTGTCTTCCACCTCTCTGAGATCGTTTCGTTCCACCTTGAACAGGACCCTCCTGCTGTGCACGTTTCGGAGCCATCTTCAATCACACAGGTCAAGCGTTAGTAAGGTTTTTTCTAAAGTTAAGTTATATCTTACTACTTACCTTAATTAAAGATCTTATGTTATAACATGTGATAGTGCCCGAAAATTATAATAATGGGTCTTGTGACTTAGGTGATTGTCATTTTAATCTCCCGGTGTACCTAAGGTCGTATGATTTTGGCACATTTATTTTAAGTGTTAAAGTTAATTACCCTAACTGATGTCCTTTGGGAAATGATAAATTTCAAAAAAGTTAGGCACTTTTCGGGAAGTGTCTCTCCCCCACGACTAAACTGAACACTCCGGGTTCCAGCAGGTTCAAACGGAATTAAAATTGGAGCACCAGTGAGCGAGATATGAGTGAAAAAGCAAGGGTCACACAATCATAAGCCATAGAGAAAAATTTCAACAACTTCTACCGCGTGAATGAAAAAATGATGCTAAGTGTTGCGGTGGGGGTACCTATTTATAGGAAAATAGGATGCGATATTGCGTATGATACATCGTGTACATGATATCACGTGGGATGCGATATCACGTACGCTATATCTCATCCCTAGTGATGTGAGACACCAAGAAAATACCGAATTTTTAATGAATTTTCTTGAAATTAATGTTGGAAATTGAGGACATGGACAAGTATTAAGATGTCCTAGGGTAATTTCATTGATTTGAGAGGCACTCTTAATGATAATGATGTGAACTTTAGCAATAACAATTTGGTAGTTACGAAAAAAAGAAATGTAATGGTACATTGGAACATTAAAGTGATAGAGGGATAATAATAGGGAAATAAAATTATGAGAAAATAAGCTGAGGGTAAGAAATTATGTGTTTGAGCTAGAGAATCAATGAAGATTACGAAAAATTACACAAGTGGGTCCTCCCCAAAGCAGGTTTCAACCTATAATGCCCTTGTGTAACCACACTTAAAGTGTCCGTGGGCACTAGAAGGGTTAAATGTAATCCGCACTAACTCAACAAAACACACACATGTAATTATCACCAGAATGAGATGAAAATTCTATGTTACACAAGACACGTGCTACAATTACACGAACAGTGAGATGAGATGAACTATAGAAGGGATCGTAGAGATTGGGAAATGAGGCAACTGATCCAGGGCACAATGAATCCTATGTGTAAAGCATGATTAATATTTCATTAACCCATCGTTCCAAGATCAGAACCAAGTCTATCCTTCTAATGAATGACATCACATTGTTTCATCCCATGATGAACAACTATGAGAGTACCATAACAACAAGGTGTACGATCACTTGGCGTTTAGTACAAGGGAGGAGTGATTTTTATTTTATGGCACTTCCTTTTTCTTTTCTCTTTCTTCTCTTCTTTTTTTTTCACTTTACTGAATCCAGAGAAGCCGCCAACCTTCAGGCATGGATGCATGTCTTTCCAGTGGGACCCCCTAGAACAACTTTTGATTTTCGAGTGCCCTTTTGATTACTCTTACTCCCATTTTTCATTAGATCTACAAGGATCTTAGTACAACCATATTGCATGATAACTCCCACAGATGTCACCAAAGAGAATCCACAAGTCCCCTTGATGTCACACCCTAATCATTCCCTCTTGGTCCATCCTTCTTCATTCTAGGTACAATGAACACAAAATTAATTTTAAGTTTTAAAAATGTCAAGAATATCACTGTACCCTTGAACAAAACCTCTTATTTGTAGAATGGATGAGTGGGTGTAAGGGGCTCACTATTTCAAATAATTGATCACTCATGACTTAATAACATAGAACACACCTCAACCAACGATCCAAATGAGTTCTTTGTTCATAGACGAGATTACTTGCAAAAACATAAAAAGACAAAGACACAAAAAGATAAAAAGATAAAACAAAAAGTTCAAAAATGAAAAACTAAAAAACAAAAAGTTGTAAAATTAAAGAAAAATGAAAAATATTTATTAACCCTGCTTGTTATTGAAATGGGGGATATCCCTCATAACTAATCAGTTGAGGATGGAAAGGATTAATAAATGTAAGATGAGGATCCTTGCATGTCGGAAGTATTAGAACCGGTCTATACTTATCCCCTCAGGGTTCACACACTTGATTATAGTAAGCATAGTAGGGCACTTTGTACGATGTAGTTCCTGGATAACAAGTTGACCCACTATGATATTTGTGACCATTAGATGGTATGCAAGGATTGGGTTGATGCCTCCCATGGTTGTGTTCATTGGGCCGTATGGTTGTTGGAGTGTTAGTTGGTGGCCCTGATGAAGTTACATGAGGTGTTGGATTCCAAGGTAAGGATGCACCACAGTGTGGAACTTGTGTTGAGTTGAAAGATGCAGTGGCCTTGAAATTGTGTTGTCCCTTCTTACAGCTGTATTTAAAGAAAGGATGCTTTGATGTTGAGGAGGCTATGCATTGCTATTAGTAGTAGTAGCACAAGTGTTGTTCATGGGTTGTTGCTGTGGCACAGATACCTTAGGAACAGTTGGTGGCATTTTGGAAGGACGAAAAGGATGAGAATATGGAAAGTTAGGAGGAGGATAAGGTGCACAAGGTGGTGGTTGTGTTGGAGGCATGGGTTGATAGTATTGAGGAGAATGATACTGTGGTGAGATAAAGTGTGTTGGCCCAGTTGAAGAAACAGGATGTTGAACTTGATAAGCATTTGGGTTCGGATGATATGAAGGGTGTCTCCAGTCTAAGGGTGGTTTCCCCCACGATTGGGATTGTTGCCACTGTGAACGAACACAGTATCTCTATACAAACTCTGGATGTAACGTGTTTCCCCAATGCTCATGTAGATGTAATAATATTGGGCATTGGCCCTTGGGGTGATCGTACAGGCATATGTTGCATTCATACATATGATTGGTAGTTGAGCACTTATTCTCTTCATTCTTCTTTTTCGAATGTCTAATGTTTTTTCCTGCTTCTTGGGTTGTCAAAACTCTATCTCCAATATTGTTGATATATTCTCCACACTTTTGATACATCCATTCCAACATCTTATTGATCTTTACCTTGGCTTCCTCTAATGATTGTTGTATTGGCAAATATGATGTTTCCACCTTGAGATTGGTTGATTTCTCCTTTGTAAGATCATGGACCTTTGTTGAGTTAATATTTTGGTCCTGTTTATGTTTTTCAACACTCTCCCATCTAGTTAATTCTCCTTCTTCTTTTGCTACCCACTTAATAAGCTCTTGGACTTGATGGGTTTGTAGTTTGTATAGTTGACCTTGGGCATATATTCCTAAGGTCTCTCTTGTTTCATTACATAGCCCATCAATAATATGGTACATTAGCCTTTCCTCGGAAAACCCATGGCCTAGATAGTTGTTTAACAATGCATAATATCTTTCTAAGGCCATGTCCAAGCATTCATGTTGTGCTTGTTTCCATCCTTGGATTTGTTTTCTCAAGGCTAACACTCTTGCGTAGGTTTGATATTTTTCGTTAAAGACTTCTACCATTGTTGACCAGCGTTGTATCGAATTTGGTTTTAATGATCTATACCATGCTTTTTCTTGGTCAACAAGTGTCATAGGGAAGAGCTTAAGTTTTTGCCATCCATTATCAATATTATTCCATGTGCA
>MNCI01004126.1:312995-362661 GCA_015680685.1 Gnetum montanum | reverse complement strand
AAGAAAATCTAATCTAGCCTAAGTGCGATGAGCAGCCGATTCCTTGATCATCTGTATACATCTTGGACTTCGTGCATGACTACCACTAGGATTACCAAGCGCAGATCCTAGGTATGCCACTGGGTTACCAAGTAGTCACACTTAAATGCTAGTAATCAAGTCGTACTCATTCCGCATTCTAGGAGTTTAAGGTTGAGAAAGAAAATAAACAAAGTGAATGCTACAATGATGAAGTAATATTGATCTTTATTACCAGTCATGTGTGCATCCAAGTATGTCACACTTGAATAAAGAATGCCGTACAATTACATTCACCACACTGCAGGCAAAAATAGGAAAAATAATCTATCTCTGGAGGGATCAAACTGCCAAAGTTTAGCTACAATCTAAATCTAGATGATAAATAAGGGAGAGTCGCTTCTTATTTATAGACATTGCGATGGATTGACATATCACGTATGTGATATCACAGGGAAGACACGATATCGTGGCCCATGCGATATCGCATCCCATCATCCATGAAATGAGAATTTATTTCCACATGCAAGCAATGTGCACATGAATTAGATATTCAAAAATGTGTGTATGTAGCAGCCACAAAACAAGAAATGTTTGTATGCAAGCAATGTGCACATGAATCAGATATTTTCTAGTAGTAGATTGGTAGTAAGGTGAAAGTCTTCATAGATGACTTGTCCACCTATGGAGCTACATTTGAGTCAGCCTTGGACCACCTTGAGTAAGTACTCAAAAGATGTGTGAAAACAAACTTACAACTCAATTGGTAAAAGAATCATCTAATGGTCTAGGAGGGCATTGTATTGGGGCACAGAATCTCACAAGTAGGGATTGAGGTTGACCCCAAAAAAATAAGGGTCATCCAAGGAATCACTTGCCAACTAGAATTGGTTAAAGATGTTTGGTCATTCCTTGGACACATTAGCTACTACCAACAATTCATAGAAAATTTCTCTAAGATTGCAAAACCATTGGTTAAGCTAACAAAGAAAGATGCTAATTTTTTTGGACTAATGAATGTGAAAAAACATTTCAATAGTTGAAGGAGAAACTTGTAAAAACTCTAATTCTATAGGAACCTGACTAGTCTAGACCATTTCACATTATGATGGATGCATCAAATTATGCCTTAGGGGTTGTGCTTACATAGTTGGATGATAAGAAATGTTCATATTACAACTGAACTACACCACAATAGAAAAAGAATTGATGGTAGTGGTGTTTGCGCTAGAGAAGTTCAAGCATTATGTGCTTGGATACAAAATATTTGTGCACACACAATGTCATACGGTGGCTAATAATCTTGCATGAATTTGATCTTACAATGGTAGATCGAAAGGACATTGAGAATGTGGTCACTAACCACTTGTCTCAGTTATAATGGGATAGTAAAGAGAAGGAAAGTCCACTATCTAATTTGTTTCCTAATAAAATCCTCCTTGCTAGGGCTATAACTAAACAATTGTCCATTGAGCCTAAATGTTACAATGACATTCTTACCTATCTTCTCACTCAAGAGATGCCACAAGGATTGGACCGCCAAAAGAAACAACAGTATCTTCACCAAGTAAAATGCTTCATGGAGATCAACAAGCACCTCTACAAGGTATGTGTTAATGGTCTGGTTCATTGGTGTGTCCCTGATTTTGATCACCTATGTGTTCTCTAGGATGCTCATGAGGGTCCTTGTAGGGACCACTATGTTGGGAGATACACAACCATTAAAATCCTACTGGTTGGGTATTATTGGCCAACACTTTTCAGGGATGCTCATCAATTTGTCCACTCTTGTGAACATTGCCAATGAGATGGTGGAATGACTACTCAAATGAAGGAACCTCCACGCTAGATTCATACACTAGAATGCTTTAACATCTAGGGCATTGACTTCATGGATCCCATCACACCCATGTAAAATGGAAAGACATACATCATAGTCGTTGTTGACTATTGTACAAAATGGGCAAAAGAAATAGGTGTCACTAACTGTACATCTTCTATTGGTACTTGATTTGTACAGTAGAATGTTGTAAAGAATTTTTATGTGCCACATGCATTAATTTCTAATAATGGAACCTGCTTTATAGGCAATACCTTTTTTAAGCTTATGTAACACCCTACCATCCCCAAGCCAACAATCAAGCCAAAGTTACTAACAGGAAGACCACAAAGATTCTAACAAGAACTATTAGCAAATATAGGAGAGACTAGAGCACAAAACTCAACAATGCCCTTTGGGCCTATTGCTTAACATGGAAACTCCCTATTAGCTACTCTCCCTATGAGCTTATCTATAGAAAATTCCCAACTCTTCCAATTCAATCCAAGCTTCATATACTATTAGTAGCCTATGACCTTGACCTTGACTTAAGTCTAGCACAAAAAAAAAGATTAATGAATCTCAACTTGCTAGATGAAAATTGATTGGTGGCCTTGTCATCTAACAAGTTTCATGAGGCATTTAACAAAAAGCACCATGACCTTAGAATTAGGAAAGTCAAATTTCAACCAGGAGATAAGGTCCTCTACTAGAACCCCACACACATACGTCAATGAACTAAGCTCTAAATATTGCTAGAAGGACCTTATATCATTTACAAAACTTTTCCTTTTGGGACCATGTTGACCTACAAACCTAAGAGCCTAAATAAGAAACAACTAGTTAACATGCAACAAATCAAACCTTTTCATGAGCCTAAGTAAGCTAGTGCAACAAATGTCTTATCAGATAGACAACCACACTCAATCTTTTGAATCTCCTCCTTTCAACCTAGTTGTGAGGGAGACAACCATCCATGCTAACTGATGAGCAGCAACGTGCCCCTACACTCAGCCATAAAAATCATAAGCATTCACACATGATCTGGTCAAATTTCGTGGATGGGACTAGTTGTGGGATCTAGATTATTATGCTCTAAACATAGTTCACTGTCTTCCCACTTAAACTAGTGATAGCTTTGTCACACATGGTTTAGTCCAAAGTGAGGCATATGATGTTATCTAATTCTACTTTGCACCTAATGATGATAAATAGGTAAATTGATTAAGCTAATGAATAACGGAAAAACAAGATTTAAGCTTGTCTATGTATGATAAGTATCCGCTCTTAATCATCTATATACATCTTGAACTTCATGAAACTACTTCTGGGATTGCTAAGTGTATGTCACTAGTTGTGCTAAACGATACACTTCTAAATTACCAGGTACTTACACTTAAATGCTCATGATTAAGGCATAAGTAATCTTCTTAATGACAAGAATAGTAAATAGCAATAAATGGAAATGTTAACAAGGAAATAGTGAATACTTAGCAATTAAAAGAAATAATAATCTAAGTTGATGCTATAATGATAGGAGTAATCTCGATCTTTATTGCCAGTCATGTAATGTGTCCAAGTACATCACACTTGAACAAAGATGCCATACGATTACAAACATCACATTGTGGGCATACACTGGGAATAACAGGACTTTAAGAAAGACTATCAAAAACTAAAAACTAAAACTATCTTCCCTACATCATATGCCATCCATGCACCCAAGTGTTGTATTTATAGGCTAACCTATAGGAGATGACATCAAATATTTGACATCAATGTTTGGATTTGACATTGGGTATCCAACATTGGAGCTTCGACATTGGGTATCCAACATCAGGGCTTGATAAATCATGACTCATTATACCCCCATGATTGAATGAAAACTCATCCTCAAGTTAAACAAAATGAGGAACAAGTTCTTTACAAAATATTCGAAAGGTATGGAATTATTAACTAACCTAAACAATAAATAAAAAAATTGACTCTTGCATGTTGTAGTGGTGTAATACAAACAATGGGACACATTATTACAAAACAAAAACTAGGAAGCTCATGTGGTGGTTGAAGGCGGTGGCTCCTCCATTAGTTGCTTTTCTTTATTGCTAGTCTTTTGAAATTTGTAATGATTTAGCAATGACTACAACTTCTCCTCTTTTGTCCTTGGATCATCTACTATCCAAGCTACTAAGCTGATGTGTGTTGGCACTAGTACGTCCCAAGGACATGGTAGTTGCAGAAACATCTAATTAGCCTTTACATACCAAGCCACAAACTACCATTGTTCCTTCTCAAAGGTCCTAGCTTTGTCTTTGAGTTCATGATAATTTGTTAATCTTCTAGCTAGGTTTGAGACTATGTCCTTCTATCCTTGGTAGCTGGCTTTAACCACCTCCAATTTTAAGTTTTCCACATACAACTTCTACAAAGCATCCTTCTAATCTACAATTTTTTTTATACAATGCATAATTGGTCGCCACATGCTTTTCTAGCTCATTCATAGGACAACCTGCTATCAACATGGCAAAGTTAGTATATTTGAGGTTAGCCAACACCATGTACTCTTTCAAATCTTCTATTTGTAGGTCTTTATTCTTAACTTCTACTTTATGGACCAAGGCATAGCTATCTAGGATTGGCTACCACTTAAGATTCTATGCTAATAAGGAACTAATATGGAATTTGGCTATCTAGATCTCTTTTTCATTTATCTACTTGTACATGTCTTCTTGGTTGTGGAAGTGCTCCTTCAACTTCTTGTGTTTCTTGCTCTCATTTTTCCACATGCTAATTTCAATTGCTGACTTCTAAAAAATAGTGTGGACCTCATCCATTGAGAGGGTTTTATTCTCCTGGGAAAATCTACTAATGGCCTAGCTGACCCTCACCAGTTGTTCTCTCAACTAATGGACACTTTCTTCTAAGATATTCTTTTGCTTCTCAAGTATGATCAACCTTGAATTCTCAGTGACAAGTTGCTTGTTTTCTTCTTGTATGATAGTCAATGCCTTTTTGTATGCATGGGATTGTGAATCAACTACAGAGGCATTCTAGACCACCTTCTCTTTTTCTTGTTCTACAAATACATTCTCCTTAGTTATCTTGGTCAACTACTCCATCCTAAATTATTTTAGCTTGTCAAGAGTAACAAAATGGACAAGGTCCCATTATTCAACTCTCAAGATACCCAACTCTTCTTGTAGTCTTTGCACTTCTACTTTTGCATGTTCTTCCTTGACTTCAGCCATGACTAGCTTTCCTTTAGTGATGATGAGGTCTAACTGTGCTGTAGTGACATTACTAGGGATTTCAAACAAGGTAGTCATCACTTGTCATGTCTACAGCAGTCAATCCAATACATCCTCATGCACTGTAAGAGTCATTGAAGTTCCAGCCAACATATGCACATCTCTGGTCCTAATAAGATCTACTAGGGACACAACAAGCACGTTAAATAATTCTTTAATATGAACTGTGATTACTTCTACTACACTTGCCACATCCTTATGTTGCCGTACCACAACTATGGCACCTTCTCTAGTTTCAAGCATTACTTGGAAGGATGCAGTGTTCCCAAAGATTTGCCTAGACCATTAGGTTCCTCTTCCTAACTGTAGCAAGATCTCCCCTATTGTTGAATTAGTTAAACTAGTGAGTTGTATGGCATCATCAATTACTCTGAAGAGGTTGGACTCATCCCTACTTCTCCAATTGAAAATTTTAGCAATTTTTTGTAGATGGCTCATTACGGGTCTGTAATCTTGTAGTGGTGGTAGTGAAGTTGTGTTTCTAAGTGTTGTTCAGGCTCATGTTGTACTTCTTTTTCTAGCTCTGCTTCCTTCTCTAGTTCTTGCTCTTCACCAAGATCTTTTCTTGGTGTTGTACGTTTGAGGAGTTTGGCGAATGAAGCATTATGATCCTTATTAGGGATATTATTTGTATATCCCAAGATTCCAGTGCATTTTCATGACCTTCTAATTAGGCAAGGAAATGGAAGTATTGGTTTCTCTACCTTTTTCTTTTTGAAGTGCCATTGAATTTTAGTGAATTAGAGTTGTGAAAGATTTGTTGCATATTTGTCCATTAAAATAACACTTCCTCTAGCTACATATGTTGAAATTTGATTGAGCCCTTTGATGGAAAATAGGTGATATGTCCAGATCTTGAAACATATCCTCTCTTTCAAAGTTAGTTCATTATACATTTTATCCTCTTTGCCATACACACGTTTCAACCATACTTTTTTGGTATCAGGGTTAGATCTAGTGGATAGATTAGCTACCTTAGCCCCTTCATTTGGTAGGTTAAGAGCAGCTGTAATGGCCTTAATTGAGAATGAGGCATTAACTCCACAAATGTTAATGATGGCACCCTCATCTTTATTGTGCCAGAATTGATGAGTCTCACCAACGTGCCACTCACCATTATCTGATAGAATGGGCCACAAGGGTTATGCCTAAAGTTGCATCCAAATTGCTTCTAGAGCAAACTCCATGAATGGGCTGAAACTCATTTCCATGATGATTGAGGTCAATGTGGACTTTTCTAGAATGGTCGTGAGGCAATCAGGGGGCAACATGAGAGGTTGTTCCTCCTTGAGAGCTTGTGGTCCTACAACCTTTCCTTGGACCGACTATCTAGTAGCAAGAGCCTCTTTGTGAATGCTGAAAGATTGAGCTTCCTGCTCTTGATGTTTTGCACATTTTCCTTGTTGGCCATGGCCACCTCATGGACACTTGGCTACTCCTTGCAAAGGTTCACCTTGCACACCTCTTTTTGGGGCCATCTGCAATCAAGTAATGATCAAGTGTTACTAAGGTTATATTTGTTATCATTAATCAATTTACACCTTACTTGTTATCTTAGTTCATTAAGTTCTAAGTTCATATGACTATAGAGTTAGAAACATTTTCAAGAAGAATCTCCAAAAAGTGTTTATCATCTTTCAAACCCTTTGAAATTATTTTCTTTTTCCTTATGTGTGGCTTATAATGATGTTTATGGCTCCTTAGGCTGAAAAATTAAGGTTTCTAGCATTAATATGATTGATTATTCATGATGATGCCTAAAGTTTTTAACACTCTTACCCTTCTAATACCTTTCAAGTGATAGCAAATTTTTATCAATTGGAATAATTTTTCCATTCNCAACAAAATGACTAACTTAAACACTCCAGGTTTAGGTAAGTTCAAACCACACAGAAATCAGAGCAGTAGAGAGCCAAATATCACAAGTGGAAAATGGGTGCATAGAGCTCTTAAGTCATAAGAGAAAATTTGAACAACTCCCTTAGCTTCAAATGATGAAAATGAATTTTTTGTACCATGAGGATCATATATATAATTTTTGTGAGACTTGACATTAGGTATGCAATGTTGCATCAGATTTGACATCAAGTATGCAACATGAAGGTCCATGAATTTTCACCGAATGGGGAAGCTGAGCATGAAAACTAAACCTCTATGATTGGTTGGAAGGTTTGATGTTAGGTCCATAGTTCTGGGTAAGTGGAAAATCAATTTGAGGCATTAGAAGTATGATAAGGTGGAGCCATCGATATGAAAAGCACTAGAATGAACAAGAGAAAGGGCATTGAAATTGAAGTTGTGAATGGATCACGTGATATGGAATTGGAAATAAAAAAATATAATAATTGAGCTCTTATAGGGTGAAGAATGATGTGGTTATGTCAAACAAATGCAAGTCACAAAAGCTACATAAGTGGCTCCTCTCCAAAGCAAGCTCTAGCCTATGATGTCCTTATGTAACCACACCTAAAAATGTCTGTGGGCACTAAAAGAGTTGAATGTAATGTATACCTATGAAATAAAACACACATGTTAAAACCACAAATTTTAGATAATAACTCTGTTACACAAAACTATAAGTCATGATCACCCAGACAATGAGGTGAGATGGATTGTAGAAAGGATTGTAGAAATTGGGACATGAGGTCTTACCATGAGCACAATGAAATCTTGTGTGTTATTTAGTGGTTAAATAATCATGAGTCCTTTCCAAGATTCAAACCAAGTCCAAACCTCATTACAATGACATCGCATCGTTTCATCACATCGACAGACAACCATAAGACTATTAGAGTAGCGAGGAGTAACATCACTTGGCATTTTTTCCAAGGGAGGAGCTTTTTGATGATAGACATTTTTTCTCTTTTCACTATTTTTTGGGATTCTGAGAATCCACCAACCTTCAAGCATTAGTACATGTCTTTCCAATGGAACTTGCAAAGTTTTATTTAGTGCCATTTTAGGTTACTCTTACTTCCTTTTTCATTAGATCTACAAGGATATGGATACAACCTTAGCAACATGATAGAACATACAAAAGTGGCCAAAGAGAATCCACAAATCCCCTCCACAAATCCCCTTAATGTCACACCCATTACATTCTACCTTGGTTCTACACTCTTCTATCTAGACGTAATGATCATGAAGTTATTTTTAGATTAGATGATGGAAACGATCATCATTATGACCATGGCAAGAACCTCTTATTAATGGAATGGGTGGATGGATGTCGTGGTCTCAATGTCCAAATAATTAGCCCGTTATGACTTGGCAACATAGATAAAACCTCATCTCAATGGGTAACAAGATCATTATATTCATAAGAAAGATTTCATAACAAAGAAAATGAACACAAAAAATACAAAAAAATTGGAAGAAATTGAAATAATTGTTTCAAGAAATAGGAAAGTGAAAACAAATTGTAAAACAAAAAGATGAAAAACACTTAAGAATCCTAAAGACTAGAATGGGGGTGACCCCCATGACAAAACATTTGACCATGAAAAGGATTAATAAGTCAATAAATAGGATCCATGCATGTATGAAACATTGGAAACCATCCCTACCCTAGCCACTGGGTGTCTATTGGTGGTGTGGTGGCTAGGCAGAAAAATTGTTGGTCACACACTTGGTGGTTAAATGTATGGTGGATCAAGGTATGAGGTGTGTTAACATTATGAATGGTTGGCCCATGATCACACCCTTGATCATGATATGGTATGCATGGATTTACTTGTCTCCTCACCTTGTTAGATTCATTATTTGGATTTGGGATTGGATGGTGGCCTTTATGTATGATCAGAGGACATTGGTTGAGACAAGGAAGGTGGTGCACCAGATTGGCCCTATGTTGGCTCAAATGATATGGTGGATCTATGTGTGGTTTTCTTTGGCTTATAGCATTTTCTCCAAAAGGTACATTTCCTATGTTGTGGTTGAGACCCACTGGTGTCAGCATGTTTATGCACATTTACAGCACAAGTGACATTCATTTGTTGATATTGTGATGTGAAACCTTCTTGTGCTGCTGGCGGTGGCATATAATGAGGTGGAGAATGAGAATATCAAGGGTAGGATGGATGGTAAGAGGCATGAGGTGGTGATCCTTCAAGGGATGTCATGGGTTGATGGTACTTGGGAGAGTGGTAGTTGTGATTCGAAATAGAGGATGTAGAACTAGTTGGAGAAACAGGGTGTTGAACATAATATCCAAACTATTTTGGTGGATGGGAAGGATAGGACTGATTTGATGGTGGCTTCCCCCAATATTGTGGTTGTTTCCATTGTGATTGATGATCATGTTGAGGCTAGTAATAAGTCCCCCTAGGGTGGTACAATCAGTTATGGAACTATCTATAATTACCTTGTGGAAGAGGAAATCTCCTAGGTAGGTGCTTTTACACAAACTTTAGATTTAAGGCACCTACCCAATACTCCTATAGATGCAACAAGATTGGAAAATAGCCCTTCGAATGATCATATATGCAAATGTTCCATTATCTTCATCTGTGGTTGAGTCTATAGCCTCACTTTCTTTAGCCATTTTTCCTATTTGTTGAAAAGTGTTCCTAGCTATTTCTTATTTTTTTATCCTTTTTTTATTGTGATTACCTGGCTTATTTTGCATGATCCCATCCTTGACTATCTCAATGAAAGTTGTAACATTTTGATATATCCATTTGGACATCCTATTAAACTTTGCTTCAAGTTCATCAATAGACTTCTGTATCGACAAGGTTTGTTGCGAGATCACCTTATCAAGAATGGTTTCATTCTCCTTACCATAGATATGGGCCTCCTTCTATTAAAGAGTTGGATCCCACTGATATTTCTTGATATTCTCCCATTTTCATATCCCTCCTTCTTTTGCCACACATTCAATTAGCTCTCAAATTTGATGGGCTTTGAGCTCATATAATTGCCCTATAATGTGGAAAAGTTGCCTTTCCTTAGAGAAACCATGGCTTGGGCATCTATTCAATAAGGCATAATATCTATCTAAGGCCATGTCTAAGGGTTCATGTTGTTCTTGCTTCCACTCTTGGATTTGTCTCCTCAAGCTGGACACTCTTGCATAGGTTTGGTATTTTTTGTTGAATAGCTCTAGCATTGTGGACCATTGTCGAATTGAATTTGGCCTCAATGAGCTATACCACACTTCAGCTCTATCAATTAGTGCCCTAGGAAAGAGCTTAAGCTTTTTCCATCCACTTTCAATGTTGTAAAAAGAACAAGCATCATGGAAGGCTTGTAAATGATGTTGCGAATTTGAATCATAACCTCCTACAAATTTAGAAATATTATTCATGTTAAGTTTAGGTAGGAAACTCTTTTTTCAATTCCTGCGAGATATCTTAACAACCTCTATGATATGCATTAGGCTCTTAGTGGCCAACAAGGGTTCATCATCATCAAATAGGTTGTGAGAGAAATTTCTGTCTCCATGCGTTTGATCGTGATAATGTTGTTTATGTTCATGGTGGCATATTTGACCTTTCCTGTGGGTTTGATTTCTATTTTTAGTCCAAACCTTTAGTGGAGCTCTATCTCTATACCTACATTCATCTTCATCAGAACTAGACATTGAAGGGAAAGAGGAAGATGAGGAACTAGAAGAATTACCATGGCTTCTATGGTGTTCTTCAGGGTCCTTTGATTTATCATTTTTGGATTTTGAGGAGGTTTTAGGCCTTGAAGTCTTCCCTAGTTTAGGACTTTTATCATGTCCTCAAAGATTGTTTGTCTTAGGTGAATGTAGTTTTTAAGTGTTGTCAGGGTGATCATGATCATAAGAAATCCTTGCATAAGGTTGCTCCTTCCAATTTTCTTCATCTTATATCTTCTTATTTCTCTAATGAATATGTTAGCTATATAGTGCATGGTCACTTCCTTCTAAGAGAGACACCGTTTTTGGTTTACAATGTGTGTGAGTTAATATTTTCTAAAAGATATATCATTAATACCCTTACAATAATCATGTATAATATAATTAATCTAGATAACTAGCATCATCCCTAATAATAGTGCCAATGATGAGCAACAAGGAACCCCTACACTCAACCATACAAATTACAAGCATTCACACACAATCCTTTCAAATCCTGTGGATGAGACTAGTTGTGACATCTAGATCGTTATGCTCTGATTGTAGTTCGCTATCTTCCCACTTGGACTAGTGGTAGCTTTGTCATATATGGTTTAGTCCAAAGTGAGCCATATGATGTTATCTAATCTACTTTGTTCCTAATGACGATAAAGAGGTAAAGTGATTAAGCTAATGAACAATGGAAAAACAATATCTAAACTAGCTTATGTGTGATGAGTATTCACTCTTAATCATCTATATATGTCTTGGACTTTATGAGACTACTTCTAGGATTGCCAAGTGTATGTCACTTGTTATGCCAAACGATACACTTTCGGATTACCAAGTACTTACACTTAAATGCTCGTGATTAAGGCGTACACATTCTGCTTAATGATAAGAATAGTAAATAGCAATAAATGAAAATGTTAACTAAAGGAAATAGTGAATAATTAATAATTAAAAGCAATAATAATCTAAGTGGATGCTATAATGATGGGAGTAATCTTGATCTTTTTTGCTAGCTATGTGATAGCTTCAAGTATGTCACACTTGAATAAAGGTGTCATACGATTACAAGCATCACACTGCAAGCATGCACTAGGAATAACAGGACTTTAAGAAAGACTATTAAAAACTGAAAACTAAAACTATCTTCCCTACATCATATGCCATCTGTGCACCCAAGTGCTATATTTATAGGCTAATCCAAAGGAGATGACATTAGATATTGAACATCGCTTTCTGGCTCCAACATAAGGTATTTGACATCGGAGCTCCAATGTTGGGGCCTAACAAATCATGACTCATCACTAACTATATAAGCGACTCCATAGTTTTTCATCTTTTTGATTTACATGTTTTTGTTTTACACTTTGTTATTTTTACAACTTTTTGTTTTATGCCTTCCTTAGTTTACACCTTTTTGTTTTTTTTTTTATTAATTTTTTTTAATTTTTATTTTATAACATCATTGGTATGTTTTATTTTTCTTAAATGTTTTACAATTTCTTGTATATTTTCCTTTATGTTGGAATGATTATCTTATTATGTTTTAATAATAATGTGCCTTATTACCAACTACGTACAACGTGTTTGTTTGATGTGGGCATGTGCTATCCGATTATTTGATTGTTGGTGTCTAGATTCTAGCTTTGAATTTTGTTACTAATAACTAGGATGTGGTTTCTTTTTTATGAAACAAGTAGTGAGTCCACAACATCCACCCATCCATAGACTCTATGGTTTTCCTTGTTCTAGAAATATGAGGTTCATTTTTCATTAATAAGACTTTAACAAACTTGGAGGTTTCTAGATTTGGAAAGGATTCAAAGGTTTGAATAGTGTGTGACTTCAAGGGAACTTAATACTTTTTTTTTTCCTTTCTTCTTACTTAGGTGCATGTGTGTTTTTATGGATTTCTTACCGTTCCATGTTGACCAATAATAGGAAGTTGAATAAGTCTTTGCATGGTGTGGTTCCCATTTCAAAAAAAAAAAAAAACAATGGAAATTCAAAGCACATCCCTTAGACAAATAAATGAGCTATAAGCACTGGTTATGGTACTAGAAAGACATGTTACCCCTATCTAAAGATGCCCTCTAACTAAGGCCCTCTCTCACTTCCTACTCTTTTTTTTTTTCTTAAAATAAGAAGTGGTGGTTGTTTTGTGGAAGCACTCTTGTGTCTCAAGGGGGTGGATTGATTTTAGAGTGATGATGCAAAGTCACTGAACATGGTTGATTTTGGTCTGGACTAAGGATGGATTTTATCAGGTCATTTAACCACAAAATTCATAAGATACTTCATCTAACCTTAATCGAGAACTCCATTCCACTCTCTCTCTCATCCATCTATGCTTTCCATGCCTTACCTCACTACTCGTGTTCATGTTCTTGTTCAATGCCTTGGTTTGATATGTCAAAATTCTTAGGTAGTTTCTTCTAGGTTTTTGTACTTAAACTTTTCATAGCCATTAATCACACATGGGGCCTACGAACTCCTTGGTTTGAGGTTATGTAAGGGCAACAAGGACATGTGCCTGCTTTGGGAAGGATCCACTTGCATACCTTTTCATTAGGTTAGTTAAGTTCTTTATCCTTAGACATTCTCATAATCAAATCCTTTTGCATGCCCCATCAATGATATCCAATTGTGCACATAACATTTTTTTAGTGAAACCCTCCTTTTATTATTGTGAATTCTTTAATCCTCTTCAAGCATTTCATTGCATTTGGAATTTTCAAAATTTAATAATGGACTGCTTATCCATTTCATCCTATTTTTCAGTCTTCTTGCTAGCACTACTAAATGAATCAATCCACCATAATCACAACCTAGCCAAGTGTAACTACTGAAAAGCTATCATTACACATTATACACTAATCTATGATTTTCTTGTGATTGCAATGGGAAGTGTGGAATAAAAGTAGGACTGTCGTCACTAAAGACAAAGTTGTAACACCATGCAATGAGGATCCTTCATGATCATTAAATCTTCTCACTCACTCTTCAGCTGCCAAAGCAGTTGGATGTCAATTTTGACCAGGGTATTCAATTCTATTGTCATGAACACCCAATTTTATACAAGATTGTAAATTTGTATACTTGGACACTTAAAATCTACCTATCCCTTCTAAGTTAGTTTGCATCTCAGTCAATAATCCCATACCTTCCAATATTTTGTAAAGGACTTATTCCTCCTTTTGTTCACTTGAGGACTAGCTTTCATTTAGTTGTGGGGTTATGATGAATTGTATTTTGTCTGGCTTTGAGATCAGGTCTTTGATATTAGAGTCCAAGAAGTGATGTTAGATATCAATATTGCAGGATGTGTGCTGGCCTATAAATATAGCACTTGGGCACATGGTTTGGACATAAGTTTTATTATAGCATAATAGAGCTCTTATAGTTTCTTTTATCTAGAGTTAGATATTTTCCAAAGTGCCCATAACAAGAGTCTTTGAGTGTATGGATCTTTATTCGAGCACTATTGTACCTAAGCATGGCAGTGTGTGTAGTAATAAAGATGAGCTTTCTGATAAACCTTGCAGCACCTTGGATAGCTTAAATGTTTTATTCATGCATTTAATGTATTGCATAATTTTATTTAATGCTTCCAAGTAATTAAGCTAAATTAAATTAGCTAAATTATGTAACAATCAATTAAGCACATAAGTACGATCACTTCAAGCATGTGCAAGACATTTGATAAACCCAGCAATGCTTAATGTTTGGTAACCTAGCAATGTTATATGTGTTTAGGATGTGCAAGGAAAGTGGGATCAAATACTTATGTTAGGATAGTTAGCAATTAGATTAGTTAAATAGGTTCATAAATTGAGTTTCAACTTGTTGTTAAATATAGATGAATAAAATATAAAATAATAAAAATCATGTGCCTTAATTACACTTAACCATACAACTAAGCTCCACAAGTGTAGTTGGAAAGACAACGATCATCACAATTAGATTTCATGTTTTGGAACTAGTGTACTTAGAAACTAAGGTCTGCGGAATTCAATCGAATCACATGTAAACGCTTGTGATTCATATGGTTGGGCATAGGGATACCTCGCCTCTCATCACTTTGGATAGATAAGAATTCATAGGATTATTTTGATTCATCCTCTATATGCTAAGAAGCTTTCGAAGGATGAAGAAGCGAATTATGCTAAAGCTGTAGCAGACTTTGGTAGCTTAGATGTTTGCAAATGTGCTAGTTGTTGTAAAACGATTCAAAAATAATGCTTGATCTTTTTCCTCAAATTTCAACTCTTTGATTACTGGCTTCTGAAAGTATTAGTACATAATAGATTTTAATAGTCCTTTTCTATGTTTTAAAAAATAATTAAATAATAAATAATAAAAAGAACCTTTCTCTCTTGACCTCAAAATAAGATCTATGATTTTATGCATAAAATGCTTTAATTATTTTGTATTCTTACTTAGACATGAGGCAAATATGCAGAAAGCAAGGAGATTTGGATCATGAAGGAAATTTAGAGGGTCTCTGCTCTACCACAATTGGGAAAAGAGATCATGCATAATGGCCAAGTGGGAGGACATGTGGCCACTTCCTATTCTTCCTGTAAATGGAAAAGAGAAAACATGAAAATGAGAAAGCCCTATCAAAAGCCTTCTCAAGTACAGAAGGAGTTATCAGCAAGCAAGGAGAAAAAGGCTTTTTCTTCCTTTCCTTTAGTTTTAACCTTACCATCTTCCCAATCCTATACCCCTCTAGCCCATCATAGCCTTAGTCCACCTATTACTCTCTCAAATTGGCTAGAACAAGAAGCCATCAAGGTGAGATCATGTTAAAGGTCGAAAGGGTTAACCCTTGAATTCCAACATGAAAAGGACTAGGAAAAGGATTGGGATGACATTCCAACTAGAAAGGAGGTAGCAATCATAAATCTTAGCAACCAAAGGAACGAATGGATTGAAGATTGATTTGCTAAGTTCCTTCCTTTTTCTTTTAATGTTTTCCCACATTCATATTCATGATCATGTAATGTGACATTAACTATTATTGATTTAATTTAATATATGCAAGTCATTTCGCCTTCAATATTTCTACTTGCAAATAATTTTGCATTTTCAATTTTAATGTTCTATGAAATTATTGGTTAGTTTTCTCTCTCGAGCAAGTTGTGCCTATAAGCAAGGTGCCTTAATCAACAACTTTGCAAATTCGTGCATTGTCACGCATTGTGCACTAGTTTGCCTTGTAGCTTAAATTTATGCATCAAGTCTTCCTTTAATGTTGTAAAATGCATTTTATTTCTTATGTAACATTCAACATCCATGTAAATAAACCTTGGTATTTGTCATACTAATGATCATTCATGAAAAAATCTTGAAATACAATTATTTTAATATTCATTAGATTAGAACCTTTATATCGAGTACTAGATAAGTGTTGAAAGATGAGGGTTTAATCCTATGCTCGGCCACTCAAAAAAATTGATGATACGTTTATTGCATAATTCTCTATACCTCCAAACAATCCATGATGGTTTATATAAATTGTCTCTTCCTCGAGGATACAACAATGGCTTATTTTAGCTAATGTTATGCTCTATGTGTTGGGGATTCATGAATCTGACGAATCTATGTGGTGGGTATAGGTTCACATATATAAGCCCAATAAATTTGCATTAGGCACTTTTCAAACGAATATTTATATTTTGTGATTAAGAAAAATCTAATGCAAATCTTTTACATTCTTACATCAAATACAAATGCAAAAATATATTAAGAGGTGCCATGTTTTATTTTAACAAATATATTTCAATTTTTTAAATTACGAACCCCTGTACTGTACCTATCTTTTCTAGCCTTACACCAATTAGAACGCATTGAATTCTTACCCTTCCACATATAACATTCTTCTCATGCATAGGTTATGCTCATTTATTACAGAGATGATATAACCCTGGGCATTTCCCCCATAACGCATAAATCAAATCAGAGAGAGGTTGACTAGATAGGAAACGCTGGCCACGTGTTGGCTGTCCCTCAGCTCACTGGCTAGGACATCGACATCTCGGCCAAGGCCCGTGCAGTGGCGGCGTAGGAGGAGCCACCCACGGCAAGAGCTCGGCGTGCGGCATCGCGGAGATCCTGCGATCGTCGACGGACGCGCCTGCCGTGCTCGCCCTGCATGAGCTCGCACAAGCCGCTCTGCACCTGCCCTCGCCGCACAATGCCGCCGCTCTCCTCCGCTTCCGTTCTCAGCTCAAGCGCGGTGCCGAACTCGTGGACGAGCAGCACGGCGCTCATGGGCTGGTCCGAAGTGATGGGCAACGTCAGCATGGGCACGCCGCACGCCAAGCTCTCCAGCACCGAGTTCCACCCGCAGTGCGTCACGAAGCCGCCCGTGGCCTCGTGCCGCAGCAGCGCTGCCTGCGGAGCCCACGACGGCAACAGCAGCCCCCGGTCACGTGTACGGTCCATGAATCCTTCCGGTAGAACCTCCTCCAGCCGCGTCTCGGCCGCGGTCACCGCCATGTAGTTGGCCGCACGCTTGTCGCGGACCACCCACACGAAGCGGAGCCCGGTCGCCTCGAGACCCAGCGCCAGCTCCGCTGTTTGTTTCGTGTCCAGCGCGCCGCTGCTCCCCAGCGATATGACAACCACCGACCCCGCCGGCTGCACGTCCATCCACTTGATGCAGTCCTCCTCGTCGTATCCGTCCATGGATGCGAGCACAGGTCCGACCGCCCACACGCTCGCAGGTTTCGTCTCGATTCCCTTGAGTCCAGCGCCTTCCAGATCGTCGAACGTGTTGATCAGGAAGCCGCGTGCGCTGTTCATGATGGAGGAGTGCTGCTGAAAGCTGCGGAAGCCGTCGCCGTCCCACATGACCGACGGCAGGTGCTTCCAGTGCAGCGGCGGGTACCCCGGGAGCTCCACCACAGCGTCCGCCTCCCGCAGCGACGCCGAGTTTCCTTTTTCTTTTGTGTAGTCAAGGTCGGGGACGTGTAGCGTCAGCGACAGCAACGACGCCGAGGACGTGAAAAATACGTAGCACGGCACCGGGTGCGCCGCGTGGACGAGGTGCGCGCAGAATAGGTCCACGACCAGAGCCGTGGCGCCGCAGCCGCGCACGATGTCGAGCACGCGCTCAGTGCTGTTCACTATCATGTTCACGATGCGATGCTCCAGCAGCACCGTGTCCTCGTCCTGCGGAGGGTCCGGCAGGGTTATGACATGGACTCCGTCGGCGCAGTCGGAGAGAGCCGCGGCGTGCGGGAGCGCCGGCGGCGAGCGGAGGACCGAATCGAATGCTATGAAGGTGACGCGGCAGCCGAAGTCTCGTGCTAGACGCTGCGCCAGCGCCGCGAAGGGAATGAAGTGGCCCATTCCCACGCTGGGTAACATTGCCACATGAGGCTTGGTTTGTTCTTCGATCTCAGCCATGTTGCGTGCTGCAGCGGCGTGTTTGCTCCTTCTTATACAGCAGGGCGTCGGCTTCGTGATTTCGGTTTGTGACTTTTAGTCATACGCGATTGATCTGAATTTTTGAAACATCGCCAAAACATTTTGGCTTCAGCGTGGGTGTAGAACCTGGATTCACGACAGAGGACAGGTCAACCGCGGTGAGGGAGGGGATGTGACGGAGACGGATAACTTGGGAGTTGCCTTTGTGCTTTAGAAAGGGATATTAATGCGTCCACCAACTCTATTGCGTTTTGAATCGTTTTCAATTCTAGTCGGTTTCATTTTTTCTATTTCCAAACTTGTCCAGATCAAACCATGATTTGGAAATGAAAATAGCAAAAGCCATTAAAAGCGTTATTCATCCATGGCAGCGCTCTCTCTCTCTCGATGAAACGGTTTGCAACGGAAAAGTACCGGTAACAATGAATACAAGCAAGGATTGAATTTCAAAATTTTAGTAACCATAGGATGCTCACGAACTTTAAAAATATATTAAAGAATATTATTGGTATTTTAAACAATAAGATGATATCTTAGTGGTAAGGGCCTTGACTTAGTAACCTTAGGGTATAGGTTGATTTCTTTAAATTATAAATTTTAAAAAATTATATCTAGCTCTTTTTATAAATCTAATAGATTTTAATGGAACTAAAATTTTAGTTTAAAAAATAGAAGTTTTTTCAAGCATAAATCTAATATAGCAGAGAGCCTTGAATTATAACTGAAAATCATTATTAAATTTGTTAATAATAACTTATTTTATAAAACAATATTTACATTTTATTTATTTTAAAGTTAAATGATGCTTCTTGAAATTTGTAAGCTTTATATTGACACTTTTAAAAAATTTTGTAGCATTTTGATGATGCCTCACATTTAAAAAATTAGATTATTTTATGCCAAAATCATGCAAAAATGCCTTCAAAAGGTGTCAAATTCCAACCTTGAGTACAAGCATGATATTCTTTCGTAAGGACATTCGTAATACAACTAGAAAATACTAGGGAATTTGAAAAAAAATATAGCATGCATAGTAACCTTAGAGCTTTATGACTAACCCAAACTAATATTTATGGATACGATAGAACACAAAGAATGAATGTGATATATTACCTTTAGAAGCATATGCCTTGTGCCAATTCATTGCATACACTTATAGCTTGCATATCTCAGGGCAAAACAAATTCTCTAAAGCAATTTTGGAGGATTGGTGAAATCGTGGTTGATATTTTCAAGGGATGTAATGGTTAAGAAAATAGAATATCTCTTGGGAGGATGTCCAACAAAATCCTAAGCATATTTGTCAACTAGTCAAATAAAAGGTTTCAACATAAATGTAGGCTAATGTGGAAAACAAGAGGAAATTTTTTTAATGTCACATTATATCTAATAAATAGAAGCTCAATATCTCTTAGATGTTATTCCCATGAAGTATTGGAATCAAGTTTTGCTTAAGATCTCATCATATTAGAATTCAAAGTGGAGGATGGATTCAACTCACTCAAGAAGAGTGCATTTGTAGGTTGTGCAAATCAAAAGCCTTGAAGATGAGTTACATACGTTTCTTTCTTGTAACATGACTACCCATTTGAGATAGTGTTATAATGTTATAGTAAAAAGCCTATATGATTTATTGTTGATGGCCCCCTTGGTGATTGATCAATTTGTAGAGTCTATCTTTATTTTTCATGAAAATGTAATATCCTATGGGTCTTACGACGTAACACATAAAGCTTCATTTCACTTCATTTCAATAGTCTAAAAGCATTTTCCTAAAAGAAACTAAAAACAAAAACAACCCACATTAATATATAATGATTGCACTCTTAGGTCGGAGCTTAGTCAGAGTTTGTGTATTAAATACTATTGAAAATGAAGCCCATATTCTTAATTGTCTTCATGTTTTGTAATATCTAAATATAATATAAATCCTTTATGTTGTATGATTTATTTAACTGGGCTTACTTTGAAACCTTATCTTTAATCTATTTTTGTTATATTTGAAATTTCTTTAGTAAAGGTTGAGTAAAATTTTTGAATTATTTTCCAAATGTAATAAAATATTAGTTTTAATATTAATATTTATATTTACAATACCTAAGAAATTTCATTTATCAAAGGGTTTGGAACACGCAACAAACACATATATATATGTATACAATCTAAAATAAATATTAGGAAATCAAATTGCAAGAAATTATACCTACTATCCAAAGAAAAATTAAATTTCTTGAGCAGAAATATGAATACAATTATTTTAGGAGTCTGAACTACGGAATGCACAAATGCTGCAATGACTAATTGCCCTACCAACATTTCTAAAGAGAAAAGCATAAAAATATGATGCATGTACTCAATGTTACTATTATTTTGTTGCTGCAATTTATTTCATTGGAGAGAGAGCGACGGTTTTAATTCACTGCCATGCATAGATCACACTGACAGCTGTATGATCTGCGTAAATGCTGACTAATGCAGCGTGGCGTGAAAAGTTTGATAATAAAAAAATGCAAACTGACACAGAAAGATAGGGTCGGCGCATTAATATCTTTTTAGCCCAAAAGGGCATCTCCGGATACGACGATTCCGGTTTCTACAGTTGGAACATACGCGGGCTCACGCATGTGATGCAACATGCAAGAGCGGCCGTGTCACGATTCGGTGAAATAGGGAATCGCCATTACCCGAATGAGAAGAATTCCGTCCCACGACATTATTTTAATCCTGAAATCTATGTCAACTGCATCCTGATTAAGTGTCGTAGAATCTCTGATAATTAAAAAATGCCTGTCCGGATCCCCCGCCATCTTCGAAGATACATCATCGTTATTTTCATTTATAATTTAAGAGGCGTCTCAGATTCATGTGAATCTGAGATCACCAAAGATAATTAAAAAATGCCTGTTCGGATCCCCCGTTATCTTCAAAGATACATCATTGTTATCAACTGCATCTGATTACTTGTGGTGGAATCTCTGATCACCAAAGATAATTAAAAAAATGCCCGTTCTGGCGGAGTTTCCAGAGGTGTCTCAGATTCACCAGGGATAATTAAAAATGGCTTTTCCCATCCCTTAGTCCATCTCCATCTCCCCGAAGGTACGTTGTTATTACTTTAATTTTTAAATCTATGTCAACTGCATCCTGATTGCATCTTGTGGAATCTCTGATCACCAGAGATAATTAAAAAATGCCTGTTTGGATCCCTTGGTCCATCTTCTAAGGTACATCATTGTCATTTTCATTTCTAATTTAAAAGCCTCTCAGATTTACTGGAGATAATTAAAAATGGCTTTTCCGATCCCTTCGTCCATCTCCGAAGTTACGTTCTCCGAAGGTACGTTATAGTTATTTTAATTTCTAATTTAAAAGGCATCTCAGATCCAGTGAAAGACTTCAGGGAGGGGAAAAGAATCATGCAGATCACACAGAAACATGAAACACCCTGTAATAAAAACGCGAAAAGAAAAGCTTTCAAGTATTCATATTATTTCAATGGCATTTGAGTGGCCCAGCGTAAGGCTGGCGAACCCGTAACTGTTTGGATTAAAACCTTGCTCAGATTTGGAGGTGATGTACTAAAATATAGAGAACAAAAAGTAGTAGGTACCACATTATGATGAAATCGATGAACAAAGGCACATCATAGCCACCGATGCAGAGTTTCTAGTTGACCGTGGCAAATTGCTCAAGCGACCACTCTTAATGCTCCTTTCGCTTCAGCAACCGTACAGTGACCACCAACATCGATAATTCATCGTTGTCATTGAAAACACCACAAAATTTTGGCCTAACACTTTCAAAGAGAAAATAGAGCTAAGTCATGATGATCCTCAGCATGACCAAGCTCCAGAGCATGATGATCCCCAGCATGACCAAGCTCCAGAGCATCAAAACAGCATCGAATGGAGCACAATTCAGCAAGTAAGGTTCCCTCTGAGGCCCACTGATGGCTACTCCAAAATTGAGCATCCAAAGGTCAAAGTTTCAGCATCAAAATTGAACATATCTAGTTGCTCACGTGAGTGCGGGGTAAACACAACTCAAGCCAGCGTGAATAACTCACACGGCACTTGCTCACACTCACGCTGCAACCGCCCTTCACGCTGTAACTGCAACTGCTTACGTTGTCACCAAGAATGGCATTTTTTTTAGCAATCTGCAGCAATTTCAAGCGAGCCAGATTTGAAACGTCATGGTGAACTGGTGTAAACTCCTGCAAATTATCAGCCAGTCAAGCTCTTACGCTAGCGAAAGTCAGCTTACATATGCTGCAACATATTGTAATTTTATGGTGATTCATGAGCGTAGTCTGCCAATTCATAGCCAGCTACCTAACCTACACCTGTCACGCGATCTGCACCGCCCACATCTCATAGCCATCGATCCTGTTGACAGAAGAGCGGGGGAGAGGGCATTTTTGGAGATTCCACAGTAAATACCTGGTGATCTGGCGCATTGTAAAAGAGGCGGAAGAACAAACCAGTGACCCTCATCTCACATCGGGGCTAGCGTCTGACTTGCGACCTACCTTCGTGAACACTTTTCATTATTAATACATCTCATTTCTGCCAATCATGTGTATCATTTTTGGCTGTTAAATTCCTACACTTGTTTAAATTTTCTGTTCGTATTCACGTTTACATTTGCGTTTCTGCATTACGTTTACATTTACACGCAATTGCATGTCTGCCTGTATTTCCTGTTCGTGTTCACGATTATGTTTACACGCAATTGCATGTCTGCCTGTTTAAATTTCCTGTTCGTGTTCGCGATTATGTTTGCGCGCAATTGCCTGTCTTCCTGTTAAACCAAAGGCTAACGTAACCTCCACATTACGCTAGCAGAACGCGGACTGTTCAAGGCACTCTGCCTTCGTTTATTTTCAGCTCGCCCTTGTGCGAAGGCAGGGTCAGCTGTGTCCTTCAGGGATCTGCCGGTGCTTGTTCCATTCCAACCTTCCACCAACAATTTCGGATGGCACAGCCATATCATATGATAATACACTGCCGAAAGAAAACTCATTGAATAAAATAAAACGTGCATATAACTAAGCTATATTCAACCAAATGGTTTTAAAAATGAAGCACCCACCATAGAAGGAGGCATCACACATGCATCACACATCCGTAAATGCTAAAATCAATGGAATGATTTTAAGCATGTAGGTTGTGCTGTTACGAAGAAAGTGCAAAATTTTTATTGAAAAAAAAAAAAAAAAACAGTTGTATTGGTGCGAGGATAAATGGCACTAGTTGCGTCCAGCATAGGTAGGTTAACCAGCAACCACCGACCGACCTCGGCAATCTTTCCTATATGCCAGTAATTCTTGCAAAGACTTATGCCGAAAATTCTGAGCAGCATGAAAGTTAAAGTAAATATAGTTTTATTATGTTTGCGCGATAAACACATACACTGTCTATGCACTATGCACCGAATACCTCAACGAGAAATTTGCTATATTATACATCATTCATAAATATACGTACACAACTGAGATCCAGTACAAAAATGAAAATTTGCCTGATATCGTCTGTGTGCTTCAGTAGTTTCATTAACATTGGAACTGCTAACATTAAGTGACATCAACATTTATCTTTGATTTCTTTATTTTTTCTTAAATAATTATTTATACTAGGGTTATGAGGGTAAGTGGTAATATGTGCGGTCTATAGGATGTTCAGGTTCATTAAAAAGGGCTGATTTTTTTTTTTTTTCAAAAAGGATGTTGCAAGCCCTCCTTATTCTCCATGTCAACAAGGGGTATCTTCACTTATAGTTTGCCCTCCTTATAGTTTCCAAGGATGTTGCAATATCGTGTCCCATCAAAGATCATCACCTTTGTTCCTCCCAGCCTTCCTTCCTGATTCTTTTCACTAGGTGCTTCCTTTAGATGCTAAATGTCCAAGATTTTTAGATCTCTCTTATTTTGTTTTTATTTTTTAATTAATTATTTATATTAGGGGTATAAAAGTAGGGAGTAGTATATAGGGTCTATAGGATGTTTAGGATTGACTATGTGCATAGAGGATCCCTTGGAGAAATTCTAAATAGTGTTATTATTAAACTATTGCCAAAGGGAGGAGGTCTTCATTTAATGAAGAATTGATGCCCCATCATGCTACTTGGAACTGCATATAAAATTACTGCTAAAGTAGCAGTCTCGAAGCTTAAAAAGCATATCGCCAAAGTTATTAATAAGGAACAATCATGTTGTATACCTAGAAAATACATTCTAGACAATGTTTTAATAGCCACTGAAGCTTTGAATTAGACTAAAGAGTCTAAAAAGTATTACTTTCTTCTTAAATTGAATTTTGATAAAGCATATGATTGAATTAAGTGATGGTAAGATGCTCATTTATCAAGTTGAAGACCTAGGCTTGAGCTTGGGTGTAGTCACTCAAAGAGGTTAGGCTTTCACTTATCTACCAACCTTCTTTGGACCCTACTTAGTAGAGTGAGCACTATGGCTCTAGGTGATGATCTTTGATGGGACACGATATTGCATGGGCCATGATATCACATACGTGATATCGCGTCCGCGGTGATATCGCATCCGTGGCGATATCGCATCCCCTGCGATATTGCATACACAATATCGTGTCTTACGATATCGCATACGCGATCTCACAATCCACCGCAATGCCTATAAATAAGAAGCGACTCTCCCTTGTTTCATAGCATAGAGTAGATTGTAGCTAAACTCTGGCAGTTTGATCCCTCCAGAGATAGCTTTTTTCCCGTGTTTGCCCACAGTGTGGTGAATGTAATTGTACAACATCCTTTATTCCAGTGTGACGTACTTGGACACGCACATGACTAGAAATAAAGATCAAGATTACTTCATCATTGCAGCATTCACTTTGTTTATTTATTTATTTAATTGTTATTTAATGCTTTCCTAGTTAATCTCTCTTACCCTTATCTCCTAGTAACGCGAAATGAGTACGACTTGATTACGAGCATTTAAGTGTGACTACTTAGTAACGCAGTAGCGTACCTAGGATCTGCGCTTGGTAATCCCAGTGGTAGTCATGAACGAAGTCCAAGATGTGTATTAAAAATCAAGGAACGACTGCTCATTGCACTTAGGCTAGATTAGATTCTCTTACCCTTTCTCCTAGATTAGTTAATATTACTCTCTTTCTATTGCCTTTAGGAATAGCATTAGATTAGGAACCACATCATACACCTCACTCTGGACTAAACCATACGTGACAAAGATAATACTAGTCTAGGTCGGAAGACAGCAAACTGTGACCTAAGGTTAATGATATAGGTGCCACAACTAGTCTGTCTGTGGAGTTCGACCGAATCACGTGTGAAAACGCTCGTATTCGTATGGTTGAGTGTAGGGGTACCTCACCACTCATCATTGACGTCGTTGCCAGGGATTGTGCTAGTTATCTAGATTACTTATATCATACAAGGTCGCTTTAAAGGACTTAACGATATATCTTTTAGAAAAAAAATAATTATTAAAAGTCACACATAATTCAAACACAACTTCACAACAATGCCTTTCCTACAAGATCACAATAATGCCACACTTAGTGAGGAAGTTCATTGGAGAACCAACAAACTATATGACGATAAAGATTGGAGTATACAACCTGAAGTGGGGGTTTCTTATAAACATGAACGAAAGAAATGTCATCCCAACACATGAAGACATAACTTACCTTATGACGATGAACCCCCACTAGCCACTACAAGCCTAACGTAAATACAAGAGGCTATTCGAATCTCACGTTGGCATCGTAAGGAGAGCCGACTACCCAGGCTCGATTTAAACAACTTTCCTACATTTTCAAGAGGCTATGACTTAGATCCACATCAACATTTACAAGCCTTCTACGATGCCTACACATGGAATGACATTGATAATGGGTGGCAAAAACTTAAGCTCTTTCCTATGACACTCGTTGAAAAAGCAAAAGTATGGTATAGATCGTTAAAACCAAATTCAATATGATGTTGGTTGACAATGGTAGAAGTATTTAACGAAAAATATCAAACCTACGCAAGAGTGTTAGCCTTGAGGAAACAAATCCAAGGATGGAAACAAGCACAACATGAACCCTTGGGCATGGCCTTAGAAAGATATTATGCACTATTAAACAAATGTCTAGGCCATGGGTTTTCCGAGGAAAGGCTAATGTACCATATTATTGATGGGATACATAATGAAACAAGAGAGATCTTAGGAATATATGCCCAAGGTCAACTATACGAACTACGAACCCATCAAGTCCAAGAGATTATTAAGCGGGTAGCAAAAATCAACGGGACCAAAATCTCAACTTAACAAAGGTCCATGATCATAAAAAGGAGAAATCAACAAATCTCAAGGTGGAAACATCATCTTTGCCAACACAACAAACATTAGAAGAAGTCGAGGTAAAGATCAATAAAATTTTGGAATGGACATATCAAATGTGTGGAGAATTTATCAATAATATTGGAGATAAAGTTTTGACAATCCAAGAAGCAGGAAAACATAGTAGACAATCAGAAAGAAGGGATAAAGAAAATAAGAGCTCAACTGCCAATCATACGTATGAATGCAACATATGCCTGTACAATCACCCCAAGGGCCAATGCCCAATATTGTTACATTTACATAAGCATTGGGGAAACACGTTACATCCAGATTTTGTACAGAGATACTGTGTTCGATCACAATGGTAACAATCCCAGCCATGGGGGAGACCACCATTAGAATGGAGGCACCCTTCGTATCTTTTGAATCCAAATGCTTATCTTGTTCAATATCCTATTTCTCCAACTGGGCCAACACACTTTATCTCATTACAATACCATTCTCCTCAATACTATCAACCCATGCCTCTAACACAACCACCACCTTGTGCACCTTATACTCCTCCTAACTTTCAACATTCTCATCCTTTTCCTCCTTCCACAATGCCACCAACTATTCCTAAGGTACCTACACCATAGCAACAACCTACGAATAACACTTGTGCTACTACTTCCAACAGCAGTGAGAAACCTCCTCAACATCAAAAGTGCCCCTTCTTCAAACACGTCCATAAGAAGGGACAACATAATTTAGAGGCCACTGCATCCTCCAACTCAGCACAAGCCCTACACTGTGGTGCACCCTTACCTTCGAACCCAATGCCTCATGTAACTTTATCAAGGCCACCATTAAACACTCCAACAACCATATGGCCCAATGAACACAACCATGGGAGGAATCATCTCAATCCTTGCATACCATCTAACGGTCCCAAATATCATAGTGGGTCAACTCGTTATCCGGGAACTACATCGTATAAAGTGCCCCACTATACTTACTATAATCAAGTGTGTGAACCCCAAGGGGGTAAGTATGGCCAAGTTCCAATACTTCCAACATGCAAGGATCCTCATCTTCCATTATTAATCCTTGCCATCCTCAACCGATTAGTTATGGGGGATATCCCCCATTCTAGTAACAAACAGGATTAATAAATATTTTTTGGTTTTCTTTAATTTTACAATTGTTTGTTTTCCAATTTTTCATTTTTCAACTTTTTGTTTTATCTTTTTATCTTTTTGTGTTTTTGTCTTTTTACGTTTTTGTAAGTAATCTCTTCTATGAATAAAACACTCATGTGGATCGTTGGTTGAGGTGTGTTCTATGTTATTAACTCTTGAGTGATCAATTATTTGGAACAGTGAGCCCATTACACCCACTCATCCACTCTACAAATAAGAGGTTTTGTTCGAGGGTACAGTGATATTCTTGACATTCTTAAAAATTAAAATTAATTTTGTGTTCATTGTACCTAGAATGAAGAAGGATGGACTAAGAGGAAATGATTAAGGTGTGACATCAAGGGGACTTGTGGATTCTCTTTGGTGATGTCTGTGGGAGTTATCATGCAACTTGGTTGTGCTAAGATCCTTGTAGATCTAATGAAAAATGGGAGTAAGAGTAATCAAAAGGGCACTCAAAAATCAAAGGCTATTCTAGGGGGTCCCACTAGAAAGACATGCACCCATGCCTGAAGGTTGGCAGATTCTTTGGATTCAGTAAAGTTTAAAAGAAAAAAGAAAAGGAAAAAGAAAAAGGGAAAAACAAAAAAGTGCCATAAAACAAAAATCACTTCTCCCTTGAATAAAACGCCAAGCGATCGTATGCCTTGTTATTGTGGTACTCTCATAGTTGCTCATCATGGGAGGAAACAATGCGATGTCACTAATTAGAGGAATGGACTTGGTCTTGATCTTCAAACAACAAGTGAATGACACCTTACTCATGCTTTACATGTAGGATTCACTGTGCCTTGGGTCAGTTACCTCATGTCCCAATCTCTATGATCTCTTTCTATACCTCGTCTCATCTCACTATACATGCAATTGTAGCTCATGTCCCGTGTAGCATAGAATTTTCATCTCATTCCAATGATATTTACATATGTGTGTTTTGTGGAGTTAGTGCAGATTACATTTAACCCTTCTAGTGCCCATGGACACTTTAAGTGTGGTTACACAAGGGCATTATAAGTTGAAACCTGCTTTGGGGAGGACCCACTTATGTAATTTTTGTTGTAATCTTTGCTTATGACATAGCTTACACACACCATTTATTACCCTCAGCTTAATTTTTCAATTGATTTTCTTTCCCTACTATTATTTCTCTGAATTTCAACATTCCAATGTACCATTACATACCCTTTTGCTTACCACCCAAGGTTTTATTGATAAAATCCACACCATTATCATTAAGGGTGCCTTTTGAATTAATGAATTGTCCTAGAACATCTTCATCATAGTCAATGTCCTCAATTTCCAATGTTAATTTCAAGAAAATCATTTAAAAAATTGGTATTTTCATGGTGTCTCACATCACTAGGGACGAGATATCGCGTCCCACGCGATATCACGTACGTGATGTATCATATGTGATATTGCATTCCCGCCACTTATAAATAGGTACCCCCCCCCCCNCCCCCCCGCGCAACACTTAGCATCATTTTTCCATTCCCACGGGGGAAGTTTTTGAAATTTTTTCTCTGTGACTTGTGCTTGAGTGACCCTTGCTTTTCTACTCATATCTCACTCGCTGGTACTCCAATTTTAATTTCGTTTAAACCTACTTGAACCTGGAGTGTTCAACTTAGTTGTGGGGGAGAGAAACTTGTTGAAAAGTGCCTAAATTTTTTAAAATTTATCATCGCCCAAAGGACATAAATTAGGGTAATTAACTTAACACTTAGAATAATTGTGCCTAAAAATCATGTAACCCTTAGGTATACTAGGAAACTAAAATGACAACCACCTAAGTCATAGGACCCATTATTACAAACTTTCAGGCATGATCACACATTATAACATAAGATCTTTAACTAAGGCAAGCAGTAAGGTATAATTTAACTTTAAAAAAAAACCTTACTAACGCTTGGTCCATGTGATTGTAGATGGCCCCGAAACATGGACAACAAGAGGGTCTTACATTAGGTGGAAAGAAACGATCTTAGGGCCATCGCTGAGACGGTTAGTTGGGGAAGTCGTGATGATGAAAACCTCTTTTGCATCATTGATGATTCCATACAGCCTATGGTTTTATTAGATCACACAAGGGGTGAAGTATCCATTCAAATAGGAGGAGGGGAAATTAGATGGTCACAACAGATCTCAGGAAATGCGGCATCTTTGTAGGTGTAGTTAGAGACTAGTGAAGGGGCCACAGTGATGGTCATGCAACACCAGAATGCCACAGGAGCTGCAAAAGTGGTCGTAAACCACATCAAAGAATCCTTCAACGTACCTATTGTGCCATTGATAGATCTCTTAGGAGCATGGGATGCTCAAACTCTTGCCGGAACCTTAATGAATCTTGCAGAACATGAGGATGTGCTTGATCGATTACTTCAAACAGGGCAAGTAATGACATCCCCATTTGACATCCCTTAGGATGTGATAGCAATTTAGTCAAACCTCATCTCCACAAAAGGAAAGTTGGTCTTATCCGAAGTGAGTGCCGAGCATGTTGAAGTTGAAGTGTAGAGACTACAAGAGCATCTCATAGCCTTACAAGTAGCATAGCGGGACCCTCTGCAATTTGTTCCCGTAGACCTGTTAGAAAATTTTAGAATGGAGCAACTAATGAAGTTAATCATAGGGAATAATAGGGTGGTGGATGAAAAGGAGAAGGCTATTTGGGATGCCTCCGCAGTAGAAGCACAAACTCATGCGCATCTTAAGGCACTTAAGGCCTTAGAAGAAGAAAAAAAGTAGCTGGTTGCAGAAAACCTTCGGTTGACCACTGTAGAGAAACAAAAGCATGTTCTCAATGAACACTTTCATCAGTTACGAGAATAATTCATTCAATTCAACTGAGATGTAAGCCATTTAGCCAGAGAAAATCAAACCCTCTCAATAGAGGAGCTACACGCTATTCATCAAAAGTTAGTAATTGAGATAAGTGTGTGGCAGAATGAGGCTAAACAACATGAGAAGTTGAAGGAGCACTTCTGGGATCAGGTGGCAATGTACAAAAAAATCCTAGAAAAGGAGATCCATATGGCCAAGGCTCAAATCAACACTATCAATGCTCAACACACTAATTGGGGGGCCATATTGGACACCTATGCCTTCGCCCACCAAGCGGAAGTTAAGAACCAAGGCCTGCAGATTCAGGACTTGACAGAGTACATGGAGTTGGCAAACCTTAGATATGCCATCCTCTCCATGTTAATAGTAGGGTGCCTGAGAATAGAGCTCGAGCAGCAGGTAGCTTCCACCCACATCAAATACGAAGCAGAATTTGCAAAACACAAGAAGCTATTGGAAAAATTAGATGTTGCAAATACTAAAATTGAGGTGGTAAAAGCTAGCTACCAGGGATAGAAAGATGTTGCAATTGACTTGGCTCGATGGCTAACAAATCTTCACAAATACAAGGATAAAGCCAGAGCCTATGGGGAGGAACGACGGGTGTTCGCAACTTGGTATGTCAAGGCCGACCAAATGTTCCTGCAACTACCCTGTCCATGGGAAGTGCCAACTTCGTCAAACATTGGAACACTAGCATGGATGGCACAAGACCCTCAGATCGAAGAGGAGAAGCTCCAGGCCATACTTCAATGCCATCAAGCTTCAAAGCCTGGAGCACATGACAAAGGGAAGACGCCAATGGAGGAGCCACTGCCACCAGGAAGTACATGAGTTCCAAGTTTTTGTAGTTGTAGCATTTTCTGTGTTGTGTCTTTCTTTTGTTTTCTTCCCACACTGCGGCATCATTTTATTTTTTTCATCTAATAATCCCATACATATCCACTATGTAATCACTATAACTCGAGGATGAGTTTTTATTCAGTCGTGGGGGTATGATTGGACACGATATCACATGGGCCACGATATCGCTTACGCGATATCGCAGTCCACCGCAATGTCTATAAATAAGAAGTAGCTCTTCCTTGTTTCATAGCATAGAGTAGATTGTAGCTAAAATCTGGCAGTTTGCTCCATCTAGAGATAGATTATTTTCCCGTTTCTGCCAGCAGTGTGGTGAATGTAATTGTACGGAATCCTTTATTCGAGTGTGACGTACTTGGACATGCACATGACCAAAAATAAAGATCGAGATTACTTCATCATTGCAGCATTCAATTTGTTTATTTATTTATTTAATTGTTATTTAATGCTTTCCTATTTAATCTCTCTTACCCTTATCTCCTAGTAACGCGGGATGAGTACGACTTGATTACGAGCATTTAAGTGTGACTACTTGGTAACCCAGTAGTGTACCTAGGACCTGTGCTTGGTAATCCCAATGGTAGTCATGCACGAAGTCCAAGATGTGTATGGATAATCAAGGAATGGCTGCTTATCACACTTAGGCTAGATTAGATTCTCTTACCCTTTCTCCTAGATTAGTTAATATTACTCTCTTTCTATTGACTTCAAGAGTAGCATTAGATTAGGAACCACATCATACACCTCACTCTGGACTAAACCATATGTGACTAAGATAATACTAGTCTAGGTGGGAAGACAGTGAACTACGACCTAAGGTTAATGATCTAGGTGCCACAACTAGTCCGTCTACGGAGTTCGACCGGATCACATTTGAAAATGCTCGTATTCATATGGTTGAGTGTAGGGGTACCTCGCCACTCATCAATCTTTTTTATCTAATCGAATTGAATGACCTTTTTTTCAGAACCCCTGAACATATGTACTTAAGGATCTTTTTTATTCATCATGTTTTATTTTTTCTTGTAGATGTTTTAGTTAGAATCTCTATTAATGGGAAAGTCTTTCTATAAAGATTTATAAATTAAGTTTTTCTTCTTGCCTTCTTTTTATTTATTATTATAGCTAATGCATTGGACCATGCCTTTGATTTTGAGTCTAGAATGAACAATATTCATGATGTCTCTCTTCCTTTCAATTTAGGTTACATCAATATTAGCTAGTTTGTAAATGATACATTTCTAATGCTACAAGAAGATCAATAAGAGATTCAAAAACATTATTAGTATTCTTCAAACTTACAGTGGTGATTCTAGCTCAAGAATCAAGTGAGAAAAGTCTAATGACATTAAATGTTCTTATAGACTGCCTAATCCTAATATCTAGAATAATGCTTGGAGATGGATACAACCACATGAGACATTTAAACTTCTTTTCATACCTCTTGTTGTTATTTTTAACCTTTCACAATTATGGGATTCTTTTGTGTAGAGAGTTATATAGAAAGTAGAAAAGTGGTCTAAATGGAATCTTTCTCTCACTAGAAGGATCATTTTGCAAAGCATATTCTTTCTTCTATCCATGTTTATTACTTTTCTTTATTAGCTCCAACAAATACAACTATATGAAGATTGAAAGAATTATTAAGAGTTATATTTGTAAAACTAATAATTTTGGTCATGGCTTTGGTTGAGTTAGATGAATATATTTACTCTTTCCAAAGAGAAATGTCACCCTCAAATTAGTAGCCTTTATGATCAACCATTGGTTTTACCTATAAAATGGATTCTTAAGAAAATGGATGATACAGAGAGCTAGAAGATTGACACTCTTTCTTTGAAAAAAATGTAAAACATACATGAATAAAATTAAAATGGCATATAGACAACATAAACAATTAAGTTAAAAATCACTAATGAATGATAGAGGCAATTATATATCATTAAATCATAGATCCTAATTTTAAGAAGAAAAAATTGATAGAAATATTACATCACATTTTCCAGAACCCTTGAAATTATGAAAATGAGTTTCTGTAAAAGTCCATGACATGCCTCAATAAGATTTGTAAGAAGTGCTTATATGTGATATGAGAGAATTGCAACAAATCATACAAAGTGGGATTTGATGCATTGTAGAATTGTAAAGTTTGCAGGTAGATATGTAGATACAATTATGGTTGACACTTACATGTATTCATGGGCTACCTATTTAAGTATGGGCTTATTTTTGTAATTTTGAGGATTTTGGAAAATGTGATTCAAGATTTCTATCAACTCATTTTTTCATCTTAAATTTAGGATCTTTGATTTAATGATATGCTAGAGGCATCAGTGGTTTTCAATTTACATGATCAATTTATGTTTTTGATATCCCATTGCAATTTGATCCATGTCTGTTTTACATTTTTCTCAAAATTTCAAAAATTTTTTAGCTAAGAGCATGAGATTGAAATGGATGATGGGGAGGAGGAGATGGCATTTTCTATAGTGGTCTTTCTATGTTTTTTTCAATAAACCTCAAGGTGACATCTGCTTTGAGGATAAGACTAACTTAGATTATTTGTTTGAAGCCATATGCTCTTGGCAAACTTACCTAGAAATTATATCTAATCTAGTTCAATATTATTGTTGTACTCTCTACTAGCACTCTTTTTTTTTCTTTTCCTTTTTCACTTTCGCATCTTATGTTTCCATCTGATGTTTTATTTGTAACTTATTTAAGTTTTTGTTTTATATTTTTTAATTCATTAAAAATACACATTTTTTTCAATGTGAGGTGCATTCCAAATGTATAGAAAATGAAAATGTGTTTAAATCTACCAACAATATATACATAGTGCTTACATCTTTATTGTTGTGCAAATGTAGCAAAGGTCAAAAATTATGAGTCTCATTCTCATAATTTCATACCAATTTTTTGATATATTTTTCTATTTTAACTTACAATACTTCAATGCATAGTTTATAACTTCTACTAGACTACAACATCAGTTGTTCCAATATAGATGCAATGGTTAGAATCGAAGTTGTGAGGTGGTTGGAATCAAAACTACCATGGAAGATGGTATGGACATGATATCCATGTCTTTTAGCGGTCATCAAAAATAAGCCTATGATGATCCTATATCCAAGGCCACCTTCGTAGCCATAAGAAATAGAATATTCATTTCAACCTTTCTTTAAAATAGGGTCTATATATATATATGAGAAATATTGTTGTTATATATATAAATAATACAAACTTGTCTCATTTGCATATAGATGAATGTCAAGGTACCCCTACACCCAACCATATAAATCACTAAGGTGTTACACATGATTTAGTCGAATTCATGGACCTATAGTTATCTAATGCACTATTGAGAACATTCATTGTCTTCCCAACTACACTTGTGAAGTTCAAGGGTATGGTTTAAGTATAATTAAGGTATATGATTTTTCTTATTTTATATTTTATGAATTTGATTGCCTACAATAAGAATGAAAGGTAAAGTAATTGAAGATCTAATTATCTATTGCCTAGCTAGCCTAGCACAAGTAACTGTCCCACTTTCTTGGACACATCCTAAACACATATAGCACTACTAGGCTGCTAAACATTAAGCATTGCTAGGTTACCAAGTACTATATGAATGCTTAAAGTGGTTATGCTTGTGTTCATTAATTGCTAAAAATAAATTGCTTAATTTAAATGCATTAAAATAAAGAGAATGAAAGTAAAATGCAATAAAGAAAATATTAAGCTATTCTCAGTGTTGCAAGGATTGTCAAAAGAGTTCGTTTTATTCCTATCACACTACTATGCTCAGGAACATCAGTGCTCCAACAAAGAACCATACACACTTAGACTCCTTCTAAGGGCACTTAGAAAATATTCTAAGGAAAGAAAAGGCAAGAGATTTGCTACTCTGCTTGAAAACTAAATTGAAAAATTGCTTAAAATAGGAGCCTAGGTGTGCAATTTATAGACCCAAGGTAGATGCTTTGACATCATTTATGTGACATCGCATCAAGACCCTGACATCACGTACATGACATTGTGGCTCTAATGTTGCATACTTGATGTTGGGGCCAACATAAATGTAGTTCATCATACCCCCATGACTAAATGAAAACTCATCCTCGAGTGTAGAAGAGGAGGAACAAGTTCTTTACAACATAACATATTGGGTAGGTATAGGATTATTGACTGACACACAATTTGACTCAGATGAAATAGACATACAAACTCTATGTGCCCAAGTGTATGAAATTACAATTTTTACAAAATGGGATGTTGATGATAAGAGAAGTGAACACCTTGGATATCACTGACATCTAACACCTCTTGATAGTAGGAGAATGAGAGAGAGAGAGAAGAGATCCTTTGATCACAAATGGTCCTCATTGGGTGGTACTGCTGCATCAACCTTAGTAAAGATAGTCTTGCTTCTAGTCCATGCTTCCCACTGCACTCACAACAAAATCATGAATTAGTATGCAATGTGTAACACATAATTGTTAAATGGCTTATCTCATTGGTGGTTACACTTGGCTAGGTTGTGATTGTGGTTGACTAGTTCCTTTAGTAGTATTGGTGGGAAAGTTGACAGATAGGGTAAATTAGACTAAGCAGTCCATTAAATTTGAAAAATTTCAATACAAAGAAATATTTGAAAAGGGCATAAGAATGCACAACAATAAAAAGAAGAATTCACTAAAACTATTGCAAAGATGTGTACAATTGGATGTCATTGATGGGATAAACAAAAAGAATTTAATTGTAAGAGTGTCTAAGGGTAAAGAACTTAACTAACCCAATCAAAATATATGCTAGTGGGTCCTTCCCAAAGCAATAACAAGCCTTTTTTCCCTTGCATAACTTCAAACCAAAGAGTCTATGGGCTCCATGGATGATTAATGGTTATAGAAGTTTAAGTACAAACACCCGAAAGAAACTAACTAAGAATTTTGACACATCAAACCAGGACATCAAACCAAACATGAAACCAATAGTGAGATGAAACATGAAAAGCATAAATTGATGAGAGAGAGTGAAATAGGGTTCCTAATTTCAGTCACATGAAGTTCCTTGTGGATTTTATGGTTAAATAACTTGATAGGATCCATCCTTAGTCTAGACCAAAACCAACCATGTTCAATGACTTTGCTCCCACAGAACAACCACCGTTCCTTATTAGAGAAGAAGTAGGAAGTGAGAAAGGGCCTTAGTTAGAGGGGAATAGTCCCACAACTAGTGCTTGTAGGTCATTTATTCTGTCTAAGAAATGTGCTTTGAATTACCATTGATTTATTTTTATTTTTTTTGAAACGAGAACCACACCATGCAAAGACACATGCATTTATTTTGTCCAAGGGGTGTGCTTTGAATCCTCATCTTTTCTTTTCTTTTTATTTTCTTGATGAGAACCACACCATGTGAGGACATATGCATTTATTTTGTCCAATGGGTGTGCTTTTGATTCTCATTGTCTTTGTTTTTGTTTTCTTAATGAAAACCACACCATGCAAGAACTTATTCAACTTCCTTTTATTGGATAACACGAAGTGATAAGAATTTCATGAAAACACACATGCACCTAGGCAAACAAAAAAGCATAAAGAATACCAAATTCCCTTGAAGCCACACCATGTTCAAACCTTTGAATCCTTCCCAATTTCAAAAACTACCAAAGTCACAAATTTATTAAAGTTTTATTAATGAAAAAGGGACTACACATTTCCAAAACAAGGAAAACCATAGAGTTTGTGGATGGGTGGATGCTGTGGACTCATTGCCTATTACATGAAAAAAAACCATGTTCTAATTATTTATAACAAAATTCAAAGCTAGAAACCAGACAGCAAGAATCAATAACAAAAATAGTACATACCACCATCAAGTAACACATTACCATTATACTTGGCACTTATTAACAAAAAGTTAGAAAATCACACCAAATATAAACGAAAGAGTAAAATGTTCAAGAAATATCCAATTTACTAACAATGGTGTAAGAAAAAAAAATAGAAAATATTAATAACATAAAAACAAAAATATGTAAAATAAAGAATATGTAAAAAAAAGGTTTGAAAAACTAAGGAGTTGCTTTGTATGGTTAGCATGAGTGGCCATCTCCCCCATGACTAAGTTGAAAGGAGGAGGAGATCTGAAATATGAAGTGTGATTGTCCATTAGATGAGGTGCTTATTGTGTTAGTTGGCATACATTCATGAAAAGGTTTAATTTGTAGGATGTTGACTAGCTATTTCTTGTTTGGGCTCTTAGGTTTATAGATCATCATGACCCCAAAAGGAAAAGTATCATAAATAATGTAAGGTCCTTTACACAGCATTTGGAACTTAGTTCATTGAGGTACATGTGTGGGGTTCCAGTAAAGAACCTTATCTCCAATTGAAATCTGACTTTTTTGATTTTTAGGTTATGACACTTTTTGTTATAGGCCTTTTGCAACTCGTTAGATGATAGGGCCACTTATCGATTTTCATCTAGCAGGTTGAGATTCATCAGTTGTTCTTTTTGGACTAGACTCAATTCAAGGTCAAGGTCATAAGCTGTTGAAAGTGTATGGAGTTTAGATTAAATAGGAAGTATTGGTAGTTTGCTGTACATAAGCTCATAGGAAGAGTAGCCTATAGGAAGCTTCCAAGTTGAGTAGTAGGCCCAAAGGGCATCATTCAATTTTGTGCTCCAGTTCTTCCTATAGTTGCTAATAGTTCTTATTAGTATCCTTGTGATTTCCATATTAGTAACCTCATCTTGACCATTAGCTTGGAGATGATAAGGTGTTGTGAGTTTATGTTCAACCCCCAAGCATTTCATGTGCTTCCAAAAAGTAGTGCTTGTAAAAGAAGTTCTATTATCAGCTATTAATGCACGTGGCATACCAAACCTATTTATAACATTTTTTTACAAACTAAGCAGTAGTAGAGGATGTATAGTCGATGAGAGTTGCTACTTCTATCCATTTTGGATAATAGTCAACAACAACTATGATGTATGCCTTTCCATTTGACATGGACGTGATAGGACCCATGAAATCAATATCCCAAATGTCGAATGATTCTAGTGGTGATATTCATTGTTGAGGTCCCTCCATTCAAATAATCATTCCACCATCTCATTAACATCGTTTACAAGAGTGGACATAATGATGAGCATCCCTGAAGAGTGTTGGCTAGTACTACACTTCCCTTAGGATTTTAATGGCTGTGCATCTCCTAACATAGTGTCCTCCATAAGGACCTTCATGAGTGTCTTGGAGAATGCATAGTTGATTAGCATTAGAGACACACTAATGAATAAGGCCATCAGCACACACCTCATAGAGGTATCTATTGATTTCCATGAAGTGCTTTACCTAGTGAAGAAACTGTTGTTTCTTTCAATGGTCCAACCCATGTGGCATCTTCTAAGTGAGAAGATAGGTGAGAATGTTATCATAACATTTTGACTCATTGGGTATTTGTTTAGTTATATCCTCAAAAAAGAGGAGTTCATCAAGAAATGTATCAGATAATGGGATTTCTTCCTCTTTGTTATTCCATCACAACCAAGACAAGTGATCAGTGACCACATTCTCAATGCCCTATCGATCTACATTGTAAGATCAAATTCTTGCAAGGTCACTAGCCACTGTATGACACAGGGGCTCACCGTTAGCTTGTTCATTAGAAAGAAAATGGCATTGTGGTCTATGTGCACAAACATCTTGTATCCAAGCACAAAATGCTTGAACTTCTCTAGAGCAAACACCACCACCATCAATTCTTTTTTTGTAGTGGTGTAGTTCAATTGTGCAGCCACAATGCTTTGGCTAGAATAGTGGATGTAGTATGGTTGTTTCTTATTATCTAACTATGTTAACACAACTTCCAAGGCATAATTTGATGTGTCCATCATAATATTAAATTATCTAGACCAGTTTGGTGCTTTTAGGATTGGAGTTTCTTCAAGCTTTTCTTTCAGTTGTTGGAATGCTTTCTCACATTTTGTGTCCAAACAAAGGAAGAATCTTTATTTGTTAGCTTAACCAACAATTTTTTGATCTTAGAGAAATTCTCTATGAAACACTAATATTAGCTAGTATGTCCAAGGAATGATCGAACATCTTTAACTATTTCTGGTTGGCAAGTTATTCCTTGGATGACCCTTAATTTTTCAGGGTCTACCTCAATTCTTGCTTGCAAGATTTTGTGCCCTAGTACAATGGCCTCTTGGACTATGAGGTAACTTTTCTGCTAATTGAGCCATAAGTTGGTTTCAACACATCATTTTAACACTTGCTCAAGGTAGTTCAAGGCTTGCTCGAATGTAGCTCCATAGGTGGAGAAGTCATTTATGAATACTTTCGCACCACTACTGACCTATTGCTAAAAAATGCTCAAAACTAAGCATTGGAATGTGGTAGGATCATTACATAGACCAAATGGCATTTTTCGATATACAAAAATCCCCTAGGGACTCATTAACATTATCTTTGCCTACTCTTTTAGTGTAATTTGAATTTGTTTATAGCCTCTATAACCATCTAGAAAACTATAGTAGCAATGCCCAAATATTGTGTTGAGCACCTGGTCAACAAATGGTAATGAAAAGTGGTCCTTGAATGTTGTCATGGTTAGTAGCCTGAAATCAATGCAAACTCGTCACTTGCCACCTTTCTTTAGTACAATTACATGTGGGCTAACCCACTTGCTATCCAACTCTTATTTGAATCTTTTAGGAATTTCCAACTCTCCCCCAGTGAGTATCATCATTTGTGTCATTAGAGAGTTGGTGATGAACTTGCTCGAGTTCATCCATGCTTGTGACATATGCACATGTTAGGTTCTCAGTTGGTTCCGTGCAAAGTGTGTTGCTTTCTGAATTAGTGGTTAGCCATTGGGTGTCCTCTTATTTTGTGGCTACTGCATACAGACACCTTTGAATTTCTACTTCTAGTGCACACTGTTTACATGTAGAGATAGATTCTTAATTGATGGCCCAAAGGTTTTACACATAATTACACCTTGTATTACTATACGTAATGCATGGAACTCTCTTCTTCTTGATCTTTCCAAATGCATTTTCCTTAGATATATCTAGGGAAAGATCTCTGATGCCCATTCTTGCATTAATGATGCTTAGCCATTCTCTTCCCATGATGATTGGAAAATCCCCTTTGTAGTTTTCCACTTTAATTACCAGGAAATTGGCAGTATAAGACCACCCATAGACAGTGATCAAAATTTCTTCGACTAGTTTCAATGGAATAGTGATGGACTGGTATGCTAATTCTAATATGATGTTTCTCTTCTTGAGAGGAGGCAAGTTCTAGGCAGTGTACATTTTATGAGAAATCAAATTAACACTAGAACCTAAATCGAGAAGAGCCTTGCATGGTTCATTCGTAGCAATTTGTAAATAAATTAGAGGACTTCCAGATCAGCTAATTTCCTAGGAAGGTTTTCTACATGGATCCAATTAGATACAGTGTGAGTAAGCATTACAGTATGGATTCTTGGCAGTGTTTGGTTTGAAGGAGGCTTAAAAGAATTTGATATGGAGGAAGAGGCAAGAGCAAGGTTTTCAACCACAAGTGCAAGTGAAGGCTTAGGTGGACTATGGGGTCAAAAGAAAGGTCTTTTATTTGATTAGGAATTAGAGCCCTTTGATTAATGATTGGATTGCAAATTAATAGTCCTTGTGGTGTTATGTTGTTGTAATTGAGTAAGTAGTTCACCTTGCATTAGTGGAGCAAGTAGTAGTTGTGCAACTCAAGGAGGAGTAGGTGCAGGGACAGGAGGAGGATAAGGATAAGAGGTAGTATCCCTTTTTTCATGTGTCGAATGAGCTTAGTAATAATCTGAAGGGTGGTAGTGAGGCTAAAAATTAGAGACGTGATTGGAGGAGTCATGTGGAGATAGGGGTTGCTGCACATGGTAACCAAATGGGATCAAGCTACTGGTAAGGGTATTATTATCTTGGTAGTGCTAGCTCCCATGATTGTGGTTGTTGCTACTATTGATATTGTTCATATAGTTGTGGTGGAGCTTCACTTGGATAATATGGTTGTTGTTGGTGGAACTGCCTAAGATTACCTTGAGGATAAGGTAATCTTAGAGATTTTTACCTTTGTGTAAGTCATGGATGTAAGACATACAACCTAGATTCTTGTAGATGTTACAAAATGGGGCAACATCCCTTAGGATGTTTGTACTGATAGACATCACACTCAAGAAAATTATCTGATTCACTATCCACAACCTCTTCTATTGTAGCAATCTTTCCCTTACCTTTGTAATATGCACATTCAGCTTCCTTGCACCTCCTACACTCATGCTCACTACTTTGTTCTTTGGACTCCTCAGAAATTTTAAGAATAGCTTGAAATCTATTATCCATTGAGTTCCTTAATTAATCAACCTTGGCTATAAGTTTAGATTGCAATTGTTGGAGTGGAAAGGCTTTCTTAAGCACCCCCTCATCAAATATGGACTCATCCTCAATATCATAGAATTGAACCTCCATCTTGTGAATGGAAGGATCACTATTTTACTCTTCTACACTTTCTCTTTTTCTTAGTTCATCCTCCTCTTTGATGACCTACTCTATTAATCTTTGTATCTAATGAGTAGCTAGTTTTGAGAATCGTCCTTGGGCATAGACACCAAGGGTTTTCCTCATTTCATTACAAAGCCTATCTACAATGTGGTGAAGTTGGACCAATTGAGAATAACCATGGCCAGGACATTTGTGCATCAAGGCATAGTATTGGCCAATGGTGAAATCTAAGGGTCTATTTGTTCCTTGTTTCCACCCTTGAATTTGCTTCGTTAAGTTGGACACTCTAGAGTACATTTGATACTTATCATTGAGCAACTCAAGCATGGTACTCCATTGTTTGATAAATTTCAGTTCTAAGGACTGGTACTAGTCTTCTGCTTCTTTGATGAGTGTCCTGGGGAACAACTTCAGTTTGTGCCACTCATTATCCATGTTTTGCAAGGCACATGCATCTTGGAAAGCTTGAAGATGATTATGTGGATTAGAGTTATATCCTCCTTTAAATCGAGAAATATTGTTCATGTCTAACCATTTGATCTCACTCTCCTTCACATGCCTTGTTGGAATTCTAACTACCTCTGCAATGTTAAGCATACTTCAGGTAGAAAATAGAGGCTCATTGAGGCCTTGATCATGGTACCTACGTTGCCCTCTAATACCCCTTCATTCATGGTAATGTGCCTCTCTTGAATGTTTGCACCCTTTATCTTGTCTATCCCGATGGTCCCCTTGGTTATTTTGGTCTCATCGGTTGTTTCATTCATTTCAATCACCTTCATGATGATCTTGCCTTCTATGATCACAGTGCCTACTACCACCTCTTCGGCAATCACAACCACAATCACAATCATGCTTCTTGTTTGCATCCCTATCTTGACCTACCCCTCTAGATCCTTCTTTGTCATTATATCCCTTGTTACCAGAATTAGGCTTGTGAACTATGGAGTGCAAATTCTAATTTTGACCTCCATCACCAAAGTCAAAGAGAGGAGTTTTATTGAATGGAAAATCCCTAGAGAAGGGTTGCCCACTAGCTTGTTGGTATAACAAAAATGAAGAATCATTAAGTCCTTTTCCCTTTGAAAATTCATAGTGCTACTCTAGTTTCCAATCTCGTAGATGTTGTGCTTCAATGGGATGGTAATCCCTAGCATCAGCATCTTCCACAATATACTCCCCATGGTAGTCTTGAAGACCACATCATGTAAGAATTTGATAGAGCATTGCAAGAGTAGCATGATCAGGTAGCAACATAATGTTGCCTTCCATGTCATGTCACCATAGTTATTCATCTTGGTGTAGGATGAAGGTGAAGTTTGGCACATCCTCATCAGGATGAGTATATATAATTTGATACTGTTGAGGCTTTGGCAGATTAACTCTATCAACCTTGGGAGGATAATCACTCTTGTGAGAAGAAGACATGTTCAATTATTGAATAAAAATCATGCGTGCTCTAACAATTGTTGTAGTAATGGTAAAATAGGATATGACTCTAAGGTTTGTTCCAATGATTTAAATACTATTCACTAGGTCCTAGATAGCACAACAAAAAGGTCCCTAACAATGGTGCCAATGATGAGTAGTGAGGTACCCCTATGCCCAACCATATAAATCACTAAGGCGTTGCATGCAATCTGGCTGAATTCTATGGACCTATAGTTATCTAATGCACTGGCCCTTCTGGGATGTGAAATGGGTGTTGAGAACATTTTTTGTCTTCCCAAATACACTTGTGAATTTCAAGGGTATGGTTTAAGTGTAATTGAGGTATATGATCTTTCTTATTTTATATTTTATGAGTTTGATCACCTACAACATGAATGAAAGGTACAGTTGAAAATATAATTCATCTAATGCCTAGCTAGCCTAACACAAGTAATTTCCCCACTTTCCTAGACACATCTTGAACACACATAACATTGTTAGGCTACCAAACATTAAGCATTGTTGGGTTACCAAGTACTATATGAATGCTTGAAGTGGTCGTGCTCATGTTTATTAATTGCTAGAAATAAATTGCTTAATTCAAATACATTAAAATAAAGAGCATGAAAGTAAAATGCAATAAAGAAAATATTAAGCTATTTTTAGTGCTGTAAGGATTATCAAAAGAGTTAATTTTATTCCTGTCATACTATTGTGCTCAATTACATTAATGCTCAAACAAAGAACCATACACACTGAGACTCCTTCTGTGAGCACTCAAAAAATATTCTAACTCTGAGGAAAAGAAACGACAAGAGCTTCGCTACTTTGCTTGAAAAATAAACTAAAAACTTACTCAAAATGGGAGCCCAGGTGTGGTATTTATAAACCTAGGATAGATGCTCCAATGTCACTTACACGACATGACATCAGGACCCTGACATTGGGTACATGACGTTGTGGCTCCGACATCATGTACTCGATGTCGAGACCAACATAAATGTGGTTCATCACATATTGTATAATGTCTTCTACATAGCCTCACATTTTATAACTCATTCTAAAATATGTTTTTGTATTCTTCACAGTTTCACATTCTCATCTATGCATAAATGTTTTTGGTTTTTTGTATTTATTGTTGGTGTTTTATATTATTTGTTGATGCTATTTTCTTAGTGTTCTTATTTCAATTTTTATCTTAATTAATGTTTGGGGGAAGGTGAAGGTGGGGGGTGGGGTGGCGTGTGTGGGTTAGGGCAATGGTGGTGCTAGGAGCTATTGGAACTTGAAATAATTATAATATATATACATCCTAAGATCTATAGTCCAATTTGTACTTTATAACTTAGCATTGCCAACAAGAATCAAACCCATGACTTGACTTTTCAGATTATGAGTTTTAATTAAAATGTGTTACACTTTTTTGATTGCATCCTCAATTGTTTATGTAGTATTCCTGATTTTATCACAAGTTTATGTGAACTAGAAATTATTTTGTTACAAATGGTTTTTTTCTTCTCTTTTTTGGTTTCTCTGTAATTATTTGTTTTTTAAATATTCTTTTTCATTTTTTTACTATTTTTTACTATGTTTTTATAAATGAATGATTGCAAGTTAAAGTTGGTCTCTAAAGTGATATATTTTAGTTAGTATTAGAGGGGTATATGTAATTACTTTGAAATTCTTCAGTGGGATAAAGCTATTAGGGAGAGGGAGTGCATTGTAGGGTATAGTTGTTGGTAGCATAATTATTGAAATGATATAGGAGATAGTGGTTAGTAAGAGAATAGTTGGTATAAAAGGTACCATTTTAGGTACTTTAGTCTTTTATATAGAGATAGTATTTTCATTGTATTTGCTATATAGGATATTAGGGTTAAGAATTTTGTAGATCAACTCTGCATAAAACTAGAGGAGAAACTTCACTAAGTGAAGGTCAAGTTGGACATTGGCCAACATGAGCTCTCATAGGCAAAGACAAGTCATGAGTAGTTCCAAGTAGATGTTGAGAAATGATGTTAAACACCTCTACAAGAGTAAAAATTGATGCATGAAAAAAATTGACAACTTTGAGCAATGGTAGTGGACTTTGAGATCTAACTCTAGAGATTTTGTATGTTCACACCCAACTCTTCATGCTTTTTCTTAGGCTTCTTCTCTTAGCCACCACCCCATGGCACTTCTAAATGAGGTGGCTTGTATTGTATTATAGTCATGGTTTGCATATTTATATAATTGTATTCCTTTGCATTGATCATGTCCTGTGTTTAATCCTAGTTTTATGTCTTGAGTGTTAAAGCTATGGGACTAGCTTTACTTAGTCATGGGATAATGATAAGTAGTCCAATGACATTTTGTAAGTGATTGTAATCCATGGACTTGGGAAGTATTTCACACCTTATGTTTAAAATCTTCACATGCATGATTGAGGTTTTTACCTTCCAAGTTTGCATCCTAACTATTCATTTCACACTTATAAGTTTGGTACATGTTTTAGGCTTCCTAAGATGTTTTGGCCTCGTTCAAGAACCTTAGAAATCTTCCAACATGTTTCCTGATGCTTTGGCTTTTATTCACACTTGGAAGCAAAGTGGGTTAGGGAGGGGGTGCCTTGACTACCCTACATTATTGCACCCCTATGTTACCCCCTACATTAGTGTATGAGTGCTAATGCACCCTCCTTGTAGGCCTTGTTGGCTCTTTTCCCTCTTGTCATCTTTGGTGTAATCCTAGGATACCAAGGATGCCTTGATGGACCTCTGTTGCAACCTAGGTGCTAGCAAACCTATGCCATTTTATTGTGAAAACTATAAATACCTAACATGAGCTTTCATACTTAAAAAATTCATTCTAGTATTTTTATTTGGCTTTTGGCATTTACTTTTGTATAAAGAGCTCTTCCTCCCTTGGGTAAGTTGATTTCTTTCACTATCTTGTATGTGTTTTGAGTCACTACTTTTACAAGTGCAACTGGACTTTGTCAAAGTACTATCTTGCTTACATAGCCTAGAACCATTTGGTTGATATAGAGTCCAATGTTTGCATGGTGAATAAAGCTTTTAGTTTTTCCTTATTCTATCATTGATGCCTTAAACACTAAGACACTAAAAAATATTAAACATTTAAAACACTCCAAAAATATTTATTTAATTCATATTTTCATAAGTTGCAAGAATTCGTCCTCACCCAAGGAGGTCATAACTATACGACATGGTGTTAGGTCATTAAGGTTATGATTAAGAGTCATTTCTATTACATTTTGTGTGTAGTGTTGCACCTATTACAACACAAGTGTTGCACCTATCCTGAAAAGGGGGGGGGGGTGTCAGACCCCAAAAAGAGAATTTTATTAATTAAATGAGATTAAGTACATGATCTGCATCTGAACATATTAATGGATAAATAGGGAGAAAAACAATGACAGATGCAGATGATGAAAGAAAACATCTTGAAACTTAATCCTTCCTAGGGAGTGGGAGTACATTCCAAAGAGCAACCTAATGCTGGGAATCCAAAAGAACTGCGAGTTAATAAGACCAGGAGAACAACAAGGAGCTCAAAATGCTCAAAATTATGATAACACACTTCGATGTAGCAGATCAAGATTGGGAAGAGTGCACGAGTTGGTGTATCTGCTCCAAGGCTGCAAACAATAAAACAACTGATTAGTATCCAACTTTAACTTAGAAGTACGAGATAAAATTTGGAAATGCACAAGGCGAAGAATTTGAGATTTTTCCATAATATTTAAATGGTTAGAGTTGGACGAATTAGTGTTCTGGAAAAGGGCAGTGCATCTACGCTTCCATATATAGTAAAGAACGAGGGGCCTAATAACTTTCCAAAGAAACTGAAGGTCAGTAGAGGGGGTGGCCAAAAAGCCGAATAAAATAACCTCCTGGGAAAACGTGCACAAAGGAAAAACTTTAGAAACCCACTCCCATGAAGACTGAGCGAAAGGGCAATGCCAGAAAACGTGGACAAAATCTTCAGGACCTCCACAGAGAGGGCAATTAGGGTTTGAAATCCCAAGGTATTCACGACGTTTGCCGATAGGCAGGCCTTGATGCAAGAGGCACCAAAGAAATTGTTTAATTTTTGGAAGAGTCGGAAGGCTCCAAACTCGTGAAAAGAGAGAGAGCCAAAACTGTTCAGACTCTTCTTTGTGCCATGATCGATTGCAGCGATTAACAATCAAAGAGGAATCATGCAACAGCTGAAAGGGCACATGTGGTTTATAGGGTAGAAGGTTCGATCCATTAGTCCACTGAAGACCATGGAAGAGACTAGGAACCGAAGCATCCAAATGCAAATACTGATGAATGAAGTGATAAAGTCTATCAAGGCAATGGTGCATAATTCTGGAAGCCCCATATAAGTTTTCGAATATATCCCAAGTAATCCACTGATTGGTGAGACGAAGACAGCTAAGGGAAATAACTCCCTTTTGAAACCAGATGGTGGCTATCCTGGCATTTGAGGTGGCTAGAGGACCAGGACCTAGAGGTAGCCACCAAGGGCAAATCTTAGAAAGAAGAGTAGGATTGATATGAATATTATTCCAATTCACATGAGAATGTAAGATCTGCCAAGCCTTCTAAATGCTTTTGAAAACATGTGTTCCAGGAATGATAATGTCATGAGGAGAAAGGATCCAATTAACAGGGTGGATACCCTTCCAGATAGACCTATTCTTAGGGAATGCTTGTCGAAGCCTTAACTGAAGGAGATTCCCAATAATATTAGGGGCATCCAGGTGCTGAACCAACCACTTAGCGACAAGGGTGAGACCTTGCTTAAAGGAGTTAAAAAGGCCCAATCCGCCTTTGTTCTTAGGAAGAGTTACTATATTCCAGGCTACACGATGAAAGCCTTTTTGGGAGTCCTTAGACGACCACATGAAGTCTCGAAATAAACGTTCAAGCTTTTGATAAGAAGCATGGGAAGGGGCCCAACATGACGAATAATAAACATGGGTAGAGGCACAAATAGACTTACAGATTAGATACTTACCGGCGAGGGTGAGGGGTTTGGTTTTCCATTTTTCAATTTTTCTTTGAATTCGAGAAAGTACTTGGTCCCAGAGCTCTGACGTTGGGCCTCTAAAGCGAAAGGGGATTCCCAAAAGCTTAATGATCTCATGATCTTGAGTACGCTTCCAACTATAATTGGGCAAATGACTGTAGTTATTGGTGAAGCTATAAACAGAAGATTTACGCCAATTTATAATAGATCCAGAGAGGGAGCAATATTGCTCTACTCGAGACAAGAGACACTGCACATTATCAGCATTGTTTTGAATAAGGAAAAATGAGTCATCAGCGAAATGCATATTGAGGAGCTGATGTTGAGGAGAAGATAGATGAACCCCAAATAAAACATTGTTTTGAATATCCAAGCTGATTTGATGACAGAGAAAATCAGCCGCAATGATGAAGAGGTAAGGCGCAAGAGGGCAACCTTGCCTAATAGACCTATGAATAGAGAAGGGAGAAGTGATGTCGAAGGTAGTCGCGATTCGCGCAGTAGCATCTGAGAATAAGCATTCTACCATATGAATGAAGTTAGGGCCAAAACCCAATTTAATCATGGTTTGGATAATGAAGTCCCACTTAATGTTATCATAGGCATTAGCATAGTCATCAGGAGCATATCTTGACCCTCATCCTTAGCCCACTTAAGACCTTCCCAAGCAGCCACCACGTTATTTAATATGTATCTTCCTAGAACAAAGCTAGTCTGCTGGGGGGAAATAATAAGGGTAAGGATTTTCTTTAATTGCAAGGCCAAACATTTCGCCCAAATTTTGTAAACCACATTAAGTAAGGTGATAGGTCTTCAATTGGAGATACAAGTAGGATCTCCTGATTTAGGGAGAACACGAATAATCCCTTGGTTTAAGATTGGTCCCAAAGAGCCAGTAAGTGTAGCCTCTTTGATAACATGGAAGAGGTCAGAACCTACCAGATCCCAATGCTTTTGGAAAAATTCGGCTGGAAAACCATCATAACCCAGGGCTTTTCCAGGGCTTAGGTTAAAGCAAGCCTGTTGAAGCTCAACTAGAGTAATATCGGCTTCTAATATTGTGAGCATAGAAGAATTAAGTAGTTTAGGATAATTTAGAGTGGCTGCTGCAAAGGATGCGGGATCCATAGGAGTAGTGGTGAATAAGGCCTCAAAGTGTTCTTTAAGATAAGAGAGAAGACTGTTTTGGTCAGTGATAATGGAACCATTTATGGAGAGTTTATCTAAAGAGGGTGAAGGGGAGGATCGGTTAAGGTACTTAAAGAATTCTTTACA